>JAQGBX010004276.1:0-15634 GCA_034698745.1 Megaphyllum sjaelandicum | reverse complement strand
GTATTCTTTTCATGCTTCCTGTATTCTGTGTATCATCTAATGTAATTATGATGCTAATAGCCACATATATGGAGTTTTTTGTTATGTATATTTTCATAAATCTGAAATATCCCTAGACACTGTTAATGTGTGTGCGAGGTGGATCAGGAGAATCTGGAGATAAGGCAACCCGAACCGTGATAATTTGCAACAGCGAGTTCATTGTACATTACACAGCAAAACGACAAAGCTTTTGCCATTATCTTAGCGTGCGTGTCACCATCGCGAATACTATTCATTATGGCACGAAAGTAGTGATCCGAGTGTGATGGAATGTCACGGATGGCGACGTCGTTAATGGCAGCGAGGATGGCCGGATCACATTGGCACGAAGGCTGGCGTTTGCTCGACTTTCCCGAAAATTCTGATGCGCGAGGACAAGCCTCAAAATCATGGGCGACCTGGTCTATAATCCATGAAGGCGAGATGAAATGGAAGCGTGATCCGGGACCAGATGTAATGCCCGTCGGGTCATAAAAGAATGAATCGTTGGTTGGCGACAAATGATCGGGAAATTCACTGCTCCCGTAATACAGCTCAAGTTTTATCCTTTCGAGAAGACCACTAACCTTTTCCATACTTGGATCCTTTACAGGCGACGCCATAACGATTGTCGACGAACAATGAAAACAGCAGGAAAACGAGATGCGTCACGACAGATTAACGATGAAGCGAGAAATGGCGGCAAGAGTGAAGGAGTATTGCATCATCCGAGTGCTGAAAGGGTGAACGAGAAACAGCGTCACACAAATGGGGGAAGAAAGAAAGAAGCGCCATCTAGAACTAGAAAACTGGAAATATGATAAACAAGATTTGAAGAAGGGCGAGAAGTGGTTCGCAACATGGTGCGACTGCCGAACAGGATGAGTTAGACTCAGAAATGCGTAAACCAGTTAACTTGCATGATTATCTTTTTGCAGATTATGAAATACAGGTACTGGGATACGGGGTGCTAACAAAACCGTGTAACGTGAATGTAGATGCAATGGAATGCCTCGTTCTGCTTAAATCAGCTGAACTCTGCAACACTTAAAAATGGTAATGATCTAGAATTTAGCTCGAAACGTTTTTATGTGATTTCGATATTTCAGATCCTAAAACTGAAAGATGTTAAATAGACGTTTATACAGCACAAATAGATTGGTTGTAGAAACGTAATATTGGAAAGAAGATAATGTTTAAAATGATTTTCTGTGAAAAAAAACCTAAATATGTGAATGTTAAAAGGCAGTGAATGATGTACTACTCTATCCGTCATAGTATTTCAATCCATTTAATCAATGTGGTTGAGTATTCGACGATTATGCGACATCTTCTATAACATGATATAATCTATGTAGAAATAATATGTGCGCACCAGTAAGAACATAAAATGGATTAAAAGTTTTTAAAGTACTTTAAGGATGCAGGTGGACTTTTGATAGGCGCGGAGGTTACCATCACTGAATTAGATAAATGTAATATGCAGTTATACACATTCGTAAATAAACTATTTAAAAATGGAAAATGGAAATGATTTCAAGCTGTTCATACACGATGCGAATAATCTCTGTGTACATGTGAAGTCTGAAAAATTATGTATTCTAAAATATGAATGGTAATGTGCAACAATAAAAGAAATTCGTAAATGTTTGTTTAAATTTTCAGAAGAAAAACTTTATATGCAATATGCCATCAATTATATGCCTTATAAAGGTCCACATTTCAAATTTTGATGAATGAATGAATATCTACGTTCTAATTTGCCTTTGTTATGGAACACCTAAGTAAGTTCATTGCGATAATGGACCGCAATTCCTTGCAGCCATCATGCAGCAAACTGCGCGCATTATGGGCTTTTATTTACACAACATAGCACTATCATCCACAGGCTAATCTTGTGGAGAGAAAACACTGTGATATTAAAGCCAGTTTGGCCATAGCCATCTCTGAGGATCATAAGACGTGGGCTGATCACATACTAGTGGTGCGATGGGCGTGCAACACGGCAGTTAATGAAAATATGGGTAACAGCCTATTTTAACTTACGTTTTCACGACTCCCTTGTTCACCCTAGGATAACATTGGGCAATTTCATGAGATCTGCTATGATCCTGATTACATAGATACAAACATTTCCTCATTTTTTGAGAAAACTGCATCCGTCTTGGTGAATGCCAAGTCAAACTTGGAAAGACACCAGGACTTGCGCAGGTTGCTGCATAATAATACATCCAATGTTGATGACTTTATCATAGGTAATAAAGTGCTTTTAAAAACTAATCCTATTATTTCGAAATCGAAGGGGTATTCTGCAAAACTAGCACAACGTAAGGATGGTCCATTCACTATCTGGGAAAAGATCTCACCCAAAACATGAAATATGGGATGAGACTAGGAATTAGTCAATGGGGCACTACAATGTAAAAGACCTGTCCAAGTTTCCAGATAAGCTGGACATTAATGACATTGATCCCACACCAATTACCCATAAAAGATCCAGAGGACGCCCTCCTAAGTCCAGTACCAGAGCAGAGTCCAAGGAGAAAGTGGTAGAGGCTTCAAATCACAAAAATCCTGCAAGTTCGGCTAATTCTGCAAAACAAAATTCAAAAATAGCGCCATAATTATGAAAAAAGCAAACAAAGCATCGACCATTATGGCCGCTGCACCACGTGATACACGTGGCGACGCCCACTTGAAGTCTGCTTTGGCAAGCTGCTGTACGGTGGTGCCCTTTAGTGTGCCTTCGGCAAAATGCGTTTTAAGGTCTACCTCTAAGGGACATCTTAAAGGTTCCGTGCGTGCCGGTTCACAGGGTTGTTCAAAAGGTTCCGTTCGCATAGAAATTCCACCTACTCGACTTTCAGTGGGAAAAATAAGGCAAAATAATAATAACGCAAATAATGATTTGCCTTTACAGCAAACTGGTTCCTCAGAGTTGAGAACTTCAAGAAGTAGATCGGTTATTCGACCTAGTCGATTTATTAATCATCTCCATGTGTCTAACATAAATATAAAGATTATGAGAATTATCAATCAATATTCTCACAGAGTTTTTGCCAAATTTGTTAGAGATGCTGTGCTTTATTTGCAACAACAACGCATCCTACACATTAAAGCTCAAATTCGCATGGCTCAACTGAATTAAATGAATACGCCCCTACTGTTGCCAACCCTTTTAAGACAGCTTTTAATTTAAATAGGGCAGCCAAACTGTCATTAATACCATTTGCCAGACCAATTAGTCCCCCTATTCGATGACCCTCTTTTTCCTAGAATTTTTTGGGGAGGGTTGTTTGAAGTGGACCGTGTCCACTTCAAACAGCTAAAGGACAGTTAGGATGACGCCAAAAACATGTGCTTCTGTGTCACACTTTACTACTTTGCACGTGCGAAGTCCGAAGGGTCGGCACAGATAAACATCAGAGGACCCTTTAGTCACAGATGGGTCATTCTGTTGTTTTATGTCCTTTTAATGTACTGGACTTCCCGAAATTTAATATCAGAATAAGCAAATTTATCAACGCTTGGATGTGCTCAAAGGAGCAACCCAGAGCTTCTGTGGTCACTTCTTTGATCTTGCAGCATGTCCAGATTTGTCACAGTAGTGTGACATTCAATAAAACAGATCATGAGACAGTGTCCAGCACCGGATCTCAGGATAATAAAGAAAATTTAGGGGTATATAAAGAGAACTTAAAAAAATGCTTTTTTTTCTCTTAACTTTACTTGAGCCTTCAGAGAGTTCCCTAACTCAGAAATCAATCGTGGATCAATTCCATCCGTATCCACAATTTGGAAATTGTGTGCGAGCCTCGAATTTTGTGTCGAATAACATTTTTCCATCATCCAGCACCTGTCTACAATGTCCGGGGTTACTGGAATGGCATGGGTACATTGGGACCTAACTCAGGGTGGGACGTCACCAATGTCACTTATTGTCATGATGCCATGGTAATCCAGGGACGTTTCAACATGTACCGGGATGTCCTTTTTGAGCAGAAAAATATAATCATAGCGACGTAAACAAGTTGGCAGCCTTATCCAACACCTGGGATCAATAATGATCAAACACAATTTCAGAATTTACCTGAAAGGCAATTTTTCCATGTTACAAGTGAGGACAGCATGGAGTCAGCTGACTCCAATTTTACAAACAACATCCTTTCCCAGTGCTGCCAGATTTGCGCACTACCTCACCTGCGCAGTCAGATATGATAGCTGCAGTTAATCCAGGCGAGCACGTCGCCGCACAAGCGGACAACGCTGAAGCAGATGACGCGCGCTTCACTCTAGATGGAAACAATGGAATGATCGCGTCGCCTGCTCGCGTGGCGACGAGCTCAGCTTTTCCGGCGGATTTTGCTAAGGTAAATGGGAATTCAGGTGTGTACTTTGAGGTACAAAGCTTCCCACAGGCGGCCGCGACCGGGACGAGATCATCGGGCGCGCCTGTGGCTTCAAATTTGGCGTCCACTACCAGTTCGGGATTGTGGAACGCAAGTGCAGTTATCAACCAGGCATCCACGATCGACACGGGATCGTGGGGTCAGACTGTATAACATCTCGACCACCCACGATCGACAGGGGATCATGGGGTTGAAGTAGAATGGCATCAACGTTGCACATGTTCGACACAGGATCAGGGATCATGACTGCCATGATTGTCACTCATTACTGGGCGCCTACGATCACAATTGGCACGAGATTGTGGACAGAAGTTTTGTCGTCCCCAGCATCACCAACGATCGTGCTTAGATCGTGTGATCCAACGATGACAGTTCCTGTCATCCCATCAGATCGCCTACCAATGACTCGGAATTCTTACCTGGGAATTCAACAGAATCTGCGATGTAATCTGGCTGATGAGCATGTTGTGGCTTTACCTATGAGCACTGCCAACGAGCCAGATGAATTGTCATCGGGCTATCTTGATTCGGACATCGTTTCCGATCAGTACGACGACATTTCATCTTACCAAGGATCAGATCATGATTAAAGGGCCAGTGAAGTCAACGGGACGTCGACGACATCCGAGACGACCAGACCACCTGTCAGCCCTTCCTCTGCTGTTCCGTCACCACCTTGTCAACTTGATGGGTAAGAGTCCTGCCCAAGCCCTGCAGTTTCTGGTGACGACAACGTCACGATTGCCCACCTGCCAGTGCCAGCAGTTCCACCTTATCGAAGACCTTTGGACCATACTATCGCCTGGGTGGGGACAAATCAGTGGAACATTAATTCCTGGCACTTGTGCAATATCCTGCCATCTCCAGGTAAACAGTCAGCTGGTTACCAGCTTCACCACTTCTTCACCACTTCCCCACTTTTTCCCCCAAAAATTTGGCTTGCTTTTGAATTTTGGGTTATTTAAATTTGGATAATCTAAACTGCAAACACCAGCTGAGCACTCCTGTGAGAAATTGGCGGTCTTGTGTGCATGTCATATATATAGTACCGGTAGTCTATCTGCCTCTCGTGCCTTTCGTACTTATTATTTGGCAGCAATGCCATGCTATATGTCCACGGACTGCGCCTTTAGTTCAGCTGCCAGTAAGGTGCTGCATATAAATTTTCGCAATTTCTGTCTCCAAAAGTCATACCAGGTTTCGTAATTTTCTGTTTTGCTATCTAAATTTTAAATGAAAAGTTGCAATTTTTAGCTGAAATCTTATTTCATGATGCTGTCTCTGTGGCCGTTTAAATTTTTGTTTTTGCATGGAACATTATATTTTTTTAGGCAACCTGCAAACCATATAGAGTCGACTTACTATATTTCATTTTGACCTACGAGCCTATCGTGCAATGGTACTCGTTCTGGGCATGTGTATAATTTTTTGTATGCCCCATGTTGACGTCCACAAGCAACAGTGCCGTCCATAATGGCATTCCTTTTGACTATAGGTGTAAGCATAAATCTTGATTCAACATATTTGGTCAATTTTGTCTTCTTTGAGTAGTCTTTTTTCTGAAATCTGTCCTTAATTATCAGTTACATGCCAAACGGCTTTTCTTGACAGCGCTGTTCCTGAGGCGCCTTATTATGTTTGTGCATAATCTATTTCGTAGCACATTTTCGAGTGTCTTGTTCATGTTATGATGGTGCACAATAACAGTCACAAGACTCTGTTCACTATTGTAGCACATTAGGTGCCTCTCATCTTAATATCTGCATGAGTAGCTTCGTGTTTGCAAACCTCATACCTTATAATATTTTTTTTAAATATACACCAATCTTTCATTTTATTTTTACCGTACTTTGTCTAAATATATAATTTCAGTTTCTAATTTTAAATTAGGGGGGTTTAAGATGGTCAAAAGTAAGTTGCACTTTGACATCCTGTAGTTGGTTGGTTGGTTGGTTTGTTTGTGGATTTTTAACGTTGGCCTATTTCTGCACACGAGGGCTAAACACCAACGCCAGGGGATGTGTCATCGTCACCTACCTGGGAATTTTGCTTACGAGGGGGGGACTTCCACCCCCACAAGAGGGATCTTTAACTTGCAGAGATTAAACGGTATCTACACGGGACCTCGGTTTAAACTTTCATCCGAAAGAGCCGCCACTTAGAGAAGTTTACACATCCTCAAAATTCTCACTGACCTCGACTGGGGAGCGAACCCCATTAGTAAGGATCGAGAGGCAAGCGCGTAACCCACTCGACCATCGGCGCCGGTGACATCCTGTAGGGATGTTCGAAATGCATGTCACTTGATACTTACTACATGGTTTGGCAATACTAAAGATGACTGTAATGACGGATTCCTACGAAAGGATTATGTAAAATGACAGTGCCAATTAGCTGTCCCCTCAGGGGATTGACTGCAGCACTGTCGTAGCATGCAGTATAGCATTCTTAGCAATGCTACAAACACTTACAAAAGGGTTTTACAGATGCACAACTGCATGAAACCCTACTTAAAATAACACCACATGGCCCTTCATGCCCTTTTTATTCACAAGCTACAGAGTGTGCAACTCACTTCTGGATTCTTGCTTACTTAATTTTATACTTTTGTATCCGAAAGCCTACGCACAAATAGGACAGCGCCTTGATTATTAGCTTAAAACCATCGTGTGTTGAACAGGCTGGTAATCAACCTCTCAACTGCCCTAATGGATAATGGTTATATGGGACAGGTCTCACGTTTTTTTATAAATAAAGTTTATACTTATCACATTGTTTTCTTTCTTTTCAGATTTCCAGTTTTAGGGAATATTCCTCCAAAGACGTCGTTGTATTAGAAGCACAAATATTTAATGAAGCGTTTTGAATAATGAACAAGGCGACTTTCAAACTTTATAATTTGATGACTGTTTATATTCATTTTAGCTTAAAAAATACAGAGTAAAAGTAATGTGTTGCCGAGTTACATATTTACTCAAAATACTAATGAAAAATAACATACTTCAACTGGTATGGTAAGCATAATATTTACTGTTGAATGTCAGAGGAGCCTGAGCTGCCATCCTCTATCTTAAAGCTTTGAAATAAGAATGCATGCAAGCACTGGAAATGCTTGGGTTTATATATAGCCACAACCCTGAGACCAGGTGGTCTCACAGGGATGATTATACAGTCGAGTATGATTATGAGTATGCTTGCTAGGACAGGTATTGATAGGATTTTATGAGAAACAACTTGTTGAACATTAGGGAAGTCTTTTATCAGGTGTTTATTACAAATGTGTGGCTTGTGCCACCCTTCTGTACGTGGAGGGGCACCCCTGCTGGTGTCCCTTCCTAGTGACGTTTTGACCAATAAGCCTTGACACTTCTTCAGACTTCATCATGGGTGTCTTACTCTTGGTACATCTTGTATTTATTGCTTTTCAGCACCCTAGTTAGGGTGTGACTCTTTTTAGGGGAGTGACCCTTTTGTGGTCACCGGTGTCTTCAGACACTTGCTAACTACCTTTCCCCTTGTTTCTGCTTGTTGGGATTTGTTTACATAATCAACTCGCGACGGTCCTGAGGACATGCGGATGGTCACAGACTTCCGGGCGTTGAACCGAGTGACGGTCCTCGATACCTATCCGTTGCCCAGGATCGACAACATCTTGGCTGAACTCCAAGGAACCAAGTTCATGTCAACAATGGACCTGACGAATTGTTACTGGCTGGTGCTAATATCACCTGAATGCCAGAAGTATTTTTCGACTGTCACCCCGCTGGGTACGTCCAGTTATACACGTATGCTAATGGGGGCATGGAACTCAGCTGCCCATTGCCAACGCATGGTAGATGAGATGATGTCTCATCTACCAAAGGTAAGTAACCGTATTTACCAGGATAACCTGTTGGTCACAGCTGAATCCTTCAAGGAACATCTAACAGCTATGACCGAATTATTTGAGCTAATTCTCAGATACGGATTCTCCTTAAAAAGACGTAAGTGCCACTTTTTCCAAGACTCGGTAGATTATTTAAGGCACGTGATCATTCCAGAAGGGATCAGCCCAAATGCAGAAAAGGTCAAGGCCCTAATAGACTTGCCTTATCTGAAAAATGCAAAACAAGTCAATTCTTTTGTTTCCTCGTGCTTATGGTTCTCCAAGTTTATACCAAACTTGGCACACATTGCGGCTCCATTGTATGCATTATTAAAAAAGGGTGCAAAGTTCGATTTCAATAAAGGATGTCAGTTTGCATTCAACGTCCTAAAGGATCAGCTGTGTCAAGCACCAATCCTGAAGCAGCCTGATTTCACCAAGGGTTTCCGACTGTTCACTGATGCCAGTAATCTGGCAATAGGAGCTGTATTGGTGCAAGGAGACGAAGTGCCATACACGGTGATTCAGAACGCGTCCAAACTCTTTACAGCTCCACTGCTCAATTACAACACCACGGAAAAGGAAGCCCTCGCGGTAATTTGGGTGATTGGCAAATTCCTGTTGTTAAAGCTGGTTGAAACAGTAACAGCACGTGAGCTACATAATTTCTAACCAGCAAAATTAATCAAAAGTTATGAACGAAAATTTTCTACTAACTTCCACTACGTTTGCAGCACCTTAAATGGGGTGATTTCGTGCTCGAGGGCTTGAGCTCTCGCGTACATATTATTCAGAGAATTAAGCAATCCTTATAGCAGAATATGGGATCCACAGTATCAGGCAAATACTGTGGCTTCTGCTACAACTCGCTCCAGGATTAGGACCCTGGAGTGTTACAAGGACACTTACAGTACTAACTTATACTAAGGGGACAAGGGCTAAAATGTACGTACCTGAAAAGAAATCAATGAAGCATTTCTTTGGATAAGTTAAATTGCAACAATCATACTGCTTACATGTCGCAGTTATGTTTTCTCCACCAATGCAAAGTGAGTCCTCTTCCAATAAGTTTTTTGCAAACCTCACAGGAGTGAATTTTCTGGAAATACACAGTTAAGAGGTATCCAGAAAGGTAATTAAACACATTTTCCTCTGACAAATCAAACTTATCTTCTTTAAGAAATGCAATAGTGCTTTCATCTATGGCTACATTTATATCTTGTTCTTGAGGTACCTGTCTATAGTAGTGAGTAATCTGTCAGTAACATCAGTGGCTCTCATTGAATCTATAATAGAGGTCATCTTCAGCATGAACATGGCAGCATCTTCTGAGCAATTCGTTCCAGTAGGTGGCGTTATTAACAAATGTTGTTAAAGTCGGTAAAACAGCAACAACACGTGAGTTACTTAAGCTCTAACCAGCAGAGTTAATCGAAAGGTATAAATGAAAATTTTCTACTAACTTCCACTACACTTGCAGTACCTTAAGTGGGGTGGTTTCGAGCTTGGGGGCTTGAGCTCTCGCGTACATATGTTCAGAGAATTAAACAATCCCAATAGCAGAATATGGGATCCACAGTATCAGGAAAATACTATGGCTTCTGCTACAACTTGCTCCAGGATTAGGACCCTGGAGTGCTACAAGGACACTTACAGTACTAACTTATACTAAGGGAACAAGGGCTAAAATGTACGTGCCTTTGAAGACCTTTTCATTTTACAAGTTTCATATGTTTATTCTCCAGGATTTACTGCAAGACTTGAAATAATGCATGCTTCCAAATTGTTAACACTTTATGGTGCCGTGCACCATATAACAAGGGTTTTATTCAGTTAAACAGCTTGACAAAGCGACACGTGAGACTTAGACACACTAAGCCTCACTAAGAAAATCAACACTAAAGTTAGGAAACACTTTTCTAACTCAAACAAAATATGAATTTCAAATTGCAATAATATTTACCTTAGATGATTTGATTCCAGGCTTCCCTGTGACTTTGTCCTGCTCATTTTTCTAAAGGCCTATCCTACCAACACATGGTAGTCAGGCCCACACACACTGTGTTAAGAAAAACGTCGACACTGTACAGCAACTTCAACAGGAAGAACAAGCAAAGATTGGGAGAACAAAAGTTCAGCCCAAAAGGTGGGGTCTACGCAGGACCCCTTGCAAAAACGTCACGGGAAACCTGGTGGCCAAATAGGACCACCCACAAGTCCATGGCGCTCCTCCCAGCATTCAAACTTCTCCCGCCTTTTCTGGGACTCGAAATTGGATGTTGGGTGAAGCGCTGTAACACAGAGCTAACACTTAGCTTGGCGCGCTATTTAAACTAACATGCATGCCATGAAAAACACTTTAGTAATTAGCATACACTGACGTGACTACATGCAAATGTCATGCCCGATGCCCGATGCGCGCGGTGTTACAGCACCCTGTAATCAAAAGCGTGCACCTCACGTGGCTGCTGCCAATCCGAACAACAAATTCATACATGTTTTTCGAAAAGCAGCTTTAAATTGTTCGGGTGTTGGGTTACCTGCATTACCTTTAGCTTGGCGAATACATCCAAAATAATTTTCAAGACCCGAAGTTGGCATACTTTATTATTACTTTTACTGTGTATACACATTCTGCACAGAATTCATGCACATGTAGTATCTCATATTAACAGAAATTCTTACTTGTGTTGCTAAACTTCTTTTGATCTTTACAGTTTTTTATGGAAACATGAAACTTTGGGGAACTTTTGTTTCTGCTGCCATAAACAATAAGGAAGTTTCAGAAACATATAGGAAGTTAAAGCAACATAAATTCGTGCTTTTGCATAGAATATCGTATTTTAATCGCTTTTAAGCAGAAGTGATTAATTACGTTGTGATTATACATTTAAGTGCAATCCCCATTAGTTGCCTTTTATTGAAGTAATTGAAGAGGTAAAAAAATATTTCATTGATAGCAATAATGAATGAGTTTCTGGTGATATGTTAAAAAAATTGACCTGCGGAACAAGCCATTTCACCTAACTGTACAGTCAATTGGGGTAACTTTGAGCCACTTTTGGTCAAATTCAGCATGTTTGCAATATATTTATTAGCAACAGGACATGATTTTGAGACAAATAATAATAATAATAATAATAATATGAACAGAAACTAGGCAAAGCCAGGCGCTTAAAGCTAAAGAGATCTAATTGGTGAATAAATGTTTATCCAGCCTGTTCTTAAAGGCATTAACGCTGGGAAAGCCGCCAACAGTGGTCCTGGCAAGGCATTCTAGTCATTGATTACCTACACGTTGAAGGAATATTTCCGGACATCGCATCGCACTAAGGGTTTAACCCTCAGGTGCCAACTTACCTTTTGTCGCACCAGTGCTAACCTGGAGGTGTTTGAGACTTTACATTTTAATATTTATTTTAACAGTGGGAACATGTTATGGGACATCGAAAACTTTTCTTTTTTGTTTATTTTATTTTATTTCATGCAAATTAAAGTAATGCGATTACAAAAAATGTGAAATTTTTCTATGCAAACACATAGAACTTCCAAAATGTCCATAGATGTATGGTTTCAAACTTTCAGATATTATATATAATCTAATTGTGAAAACAGTATTTAAGGAATTTTTTAAAATAATCAAATATCAAATTCAGTGTTGATTTTTTCATGAAAAGTCATATTCCGATGTTTTCATTGACACGTGTTAGTCGCCATGGCAGTTCTGACATATGTTTTGAATGCTCCTTGCATATGTTATTTTTGCATTTCACACAATGCATTTGCATTTTGGTTCCTTCTTCCTTGGACACAGATAGCACCTTCCCTTTTTTTGAGGTGAGGCAGTGCGTGGAGCTTTTGCTATTGGTAAACCAACCAACTCCATACTGCGTTTCACACCCGGTTGCATGTAAATGTGCCCTTGTGTCGATCTTCTTTGAAGGTGGGCTTCCAGCAATTGACGTCCAAGTGTCCTGAGATAAAGCTTTCTTATGTAGTTCATAGACTCCTTCCAGTCATTGTGCAGTGACAACCAGATCACATAACCATTGAGAGCTGCGATATCAATGGTATTGAAAAATAAGGCAACCGGCCAATGGTTACATTTTCGTCTGCAGCTATATGTCCCCACCATCTGATCAATTACATCAACTGCTTCTTTGGTACTGTTATAAAACAAGATTCAGGTTTTTCCTGTCTTCTCCAATGGCTTCCTCGTGATGCTTTGTGGATAACAGGATTACCGCTTTTCCTTTTATGGGCACATATGAAACCAACGTCACATCATTGGTGAAAGCAAATCTAGAGGACATTTTCTACCTGTCTTTGTGAGATTACAAACTTTGTGGTATTTCTGGCTTGTTCTTTCTTAGTGTTCCAACTACTGATATGTTTAGCTTCAGAAGATCTAATGCAAGCTGGTATGATGTTATGGCCTGTGTTTTCTTAAGGTTGCAGTAGAGTTTTCACAACCCTGGCAGCTTGCCCAACATCTCGAACTCCATCACGTTTTCCAAGATATATCTCTGCATTGCAGAAGTACCATGATATAGAATCGACACATGCCCATATGTTTATCCCATATTTGGCTGGTTTTAATGGGATGCACATCCGGAAGCGGCAATTGCCACGGAAAGGTACTAGTTGCTCATCAATAGTAATATTTTTGGATGGTGTGTAATTCTTCTGGCAATTTTCAACAAATGCCATCCAGAAATCTCTAATTGGGAGAAGAGGGTCATTAGATCCAACTTGATGTCTAACTGTTGGGTCATCCATGTGAAGAGAAACAAGGATTTCCAAAAAGCGACGTCTTGACATGGTTGCAGTGAAGATTGGTCTTCCATTTTCTGTATCCCAAAAGTCTTTGATATTTTCGAGTTTAGACTTCATAGTTCCAGCTAAAATGTTCAAGCCGATGAATGCATCAAATTCTTCAAAATTTATTGTTTTCCATTCTTCTCCAAAACGATGCACTTCTTTAAAATTGGTTTCCTCAACAACATTCTTTTTCATATCAGTTGTGGCCATGATAGTTACATCTTTCCACAGTTGGTCCTGGAACTTCGTTGAATTCAGTTATCTTTCTTGCAGGTCTAACAGGTGCACTTGACCATTTCAATTTCTGATTTTTAGATAGCATTGACATACGAACATTACCCTCCATGTCATCAGTAGCATTGTTAGATTCGGAAGAATCAGATAAATTTGATGGACCAGTAGCCTCCTCATCTTCTGTAGATTCACTAGCACTTCCAGGACATTCATAATCACTGTCATCATCACTGGCCAGGTCATCAGATGAAGGCGAAGCCCCTCTCCGTGCCTCACTAATTAGTGATTTTCCTGTTTTAGATAGGTTATTATAGAAACTGCTGACATTCATTATGAATGAATCGTGATAGCACCTCTATCTGCAGTGAAAACAGTAATTGTTACGTTCAAAATAATAAAGTTAAAGAAATGAAAATTCATCACATAGGTACCAACCTGGGGGTTTGTGAAACCTTTTCCTCAAAAAACAAGCTGCTGAACGTGGCTGAAATTTTTTGATTCCGAGTCAGTTGACCTACTTTCCTATGAGCTGTATATGCAGTTTGGTTAAAATTATAACACCCCTTGTATGAAAATAAACTGATTTTCTGGCTGGGGGTGCTGAAACCCTTCAAGGTGGCACCTAAGAGTTAAGCAGCTTAATGCCATGCCCCCTGGTCCACCCACAGCAGGCCCTCAAAAAAATCGCTGGCTGGCACTCAGTTTTTCACGTAGTATCTTGAAGACCATGATGAGCGCACCTCTGCATCTCCTGTACTCAAGGGAGAGGATACTCAGTGCTTGAAGCCTTTCATTATAGGGCCTATAAGGCAACTTAAAAAGCCTCCGTGTGGCTCTCCTTTGGACTGCTTCCAGGCAGTTGATGTCGCCCTTCTTCCAAGGTAGCCACGACATGTTGGCATACACTAGGTGGGGAAGCACTAAGGCCTTGTAAACCAGCCGAAAACTGCCTGGCTGTAACCTCGGTAAATGCCTGCCCAGTACAAAAATAAACGTTTAATTTTAAAACATCTAAAATGTATGGCACTTCATTTTTGATCAGAAGCTGAAAGTTTGGCGTTTTAATGAACACGTCTTTAGTGTAAAATTGCCTATAGAAAATTAAAGATTAATAATGTTATTCCTATATTTAAACATCAAATCAAATAAGGGCTTTTAGCTAATTTATACAACATTACATAATCAATGATTATTTTAAGGTAGAATAACAAATAAGAGTGCTTCCATTAAAGTATTATTAAAATCACTGGACGAATTCTTGAATTTAACATTACAGTTCTCTTAGCGGGGAGCGAACCCCGCTAGTTAGGATCGAGAGGCAAGCGCGTAACCCACTCGACCATGGGCGCCGATTCGACTGGTCCAAAAATCTGCACCGCGGTGTAGGCTACAAGGTAAGACAAAAGTCTGTAGTCTTGTTGCGCCTGCGGCCTGCAATAGGGCCGATTTAACAGACTTATGCCTCACTTTGTAGCCTACACCCGGTGTACACCGGTGTGCCCAGTCGAATCCGCCATAAGAAAAGGTTTTTTCCTCCAATGAATTAAAAATTCAAGGCAAGAACTGAAGCTAAGGATGAGCACACACTCCAGGACCCGAGTTTGTCGATGTCTTGCTGCAACCTGACTTGGTCGTCCAGCGAGTGAATCTCACGGTACAGCTTGGTATCATCGGCATATATCAGCAGCCTAAAAACAATTCCTTCTGGGATGTCAGAGAGAAACCGTGTAAGCAAAATGAGACCGAGAACAGAGCCTTGCGGGACTCCCAAAGTTACTGGTGTGCAGTCCGAGTGACAGCCATCCACAACCACTCTTTGTCAACGATCACTCAGGAATGCACTGATCTAGGTTATGGCCATAAGGGAGTGACCCAGCAGCAACAGCTTGCCTATCAAGATGTTATGATCCACACTGTCAAATGCCCATTTGAAGTCAAAGTACACAACATCGACCGCTTGACTGGAGTACACTGAACTAGTCCAATCGTTCCTAGCAAGGAGAGGGTTTGTCTCGCAAGACCGGCCCTTGCAGAAGCCATGCTGAGGATTAAGGGCCTGTTCCTCAGTCTCACCATCCATTAGGGCACATACATTCTTTTCGCACAGTTTACTAGTGACAGATGTTAAACTCACAGGCCGGTAGTTACTAGGGGATTGCCTGAATCTTTTTTCCTAGCATCCTTCCAGTCCAGAGGGACAATCCCCTCAGAAATGGATTTTGCAAACAGCAAGCTCAAAGGCACTGAGGCGGTACAGGCGCACTGCACTAGCACGTAGTTGGCA
>JAQGBX010004275.1:0-15638 GCA_034698745.1 Megaphyllum sjaelandicum | reverse complement strand
CCCAAAGATAAAAGAATTCTACTGATTACTATAAAATGGAACGTAAACCATTTTTTAGAGCTCAAATAGCTGGTTTAGCTTAAGTTTGAGGTTTGAACCTCGTTGGTTACTGCTACCGTAACTCTATAACTGGAAAAAACCCTGCTTTTCCCTGGGAATCATAACTTTCCGATAAAGTATATAAAAACCAAAATAAATAAAGTAAACGTATAATTCGGAAAATTCAGGGAAGAATGACTTCATTTTGAAAAAGTCAGGGAAATTAATCGTATATTAATTTTTTCAAGATCCAAAATTGAGTGCTTATACGTGGTTACATCAGGGCCCTCTCAATCCTCGCAAACTTTTAAAAATATTTCCAGTTTTTTGAGGACAAACTGGCAAATTTTTCACGTTTTACAAGCACAGATTTTTAAACATGCATTCTTCCGATTACAGAATTTTCACATTAAAAAAATTTATATATATGCAAATTTTTTATGGATTTTTTTTTTTCAAAATTGTCGTTGATGATTTTTTAAAAAAAAATTTCAGTGTCGATTTTAGAAAACATGTCAATTTTTTACATTGTCATTTGCCAGGGAAATTTTTTTTTAAATCTGAAAAAGCTAACAAAATTTAAATGGAATTTTTGGATAAATCAACCCTGAATTAGCGAGACAATTTTTTATGATTTTGTTGAAAATTTTGCTAATTTGACCTCGAAATCAGTCGAAAATTTCCCTTCGCAAATTGGACCATCTCGAAGATTCGTCGTCTGAAATTGTTTAATATTTTCCACCTTTGTAATTTAAATATTTTTAAAACTTTGCTAGGGTTGCGATAGAAATTATTCTTTCCTGAATTTTCCGAATTATATACGTTCACTTTATTTATTTTCGCAATACATTTTTATCGTGAGTTTATGATTCCCCGGGAAAAGCCGGGGTTTTCAGCTATATTGTTAGAGATAAAATTGGTTATAAAATTTCAGTTAAAGTTTGTTGTAATCGGTTAATTATACCCGGAATTTGTATATTAATTTTTATTAATTCGAGGCATTGAATTAAATTAATTCAAATTGGTGCAGATTTACCGAGCGAGGTGTCTGATTGGTTAGCATTCTCGCCTCGCATTCGGTAGACCCGGGTTCGATTCCCGTGTCGGCTATCCTCGATTGTGGTTTTTCATGCTTTCCCACAATCTCTAAAGGCTAATGCTTATGTTAAATCAGCCATGACCGTCTTCCTATCGTTAACAACACAAACATGAAATACGATGTAAATAAATAAATGGTGAGAATTAAAGTAAAACTATTCATTTTGTCCAAAATGAACATGTACAGAATGTGTTTAAAAATAATTGCAGAAAATACTGAAATTTTATACCTGATATGAAATACCTAATTATACTTAATTTTATACCATGTATAAAATTTCAGTATTTTCTGCAATTATTTTTAAACACATTCTGTACCTGTTCATTGGAAATGGGACAAAATGAATAGTTTCATTTTAATTCTCACCATTTATTTATTTACATTTTATTTCATGTTTGTATTGTTAACGATAGGAAGATGGTCATGGCCGATTTAATATAAGAACTATCCCAGCATTAGCCTTTAGAGATTATAAAAAAACCATGAAAAACCACAATATAGGATAGCCAACACGGGAATCGAACCCGGGTCTACCATAATGGTCGCTCATACAGTACTAACTTGAGAGAAAAACGCGTCATAAATGACGTCATGCTCGGGGTTGGAAGGGAGGAATTTCGCGTTTGGGGACTCCCCCTTAAGAAAAATAATAAAAAATGAAAAAAAAAATAGATAAAACTATTGCATGACTTAAAACAAAATAGACTAAAGCCCTTTTTTCAATTACATGTAGATATTTCAGATGTATATCGCCCGGTTTTTTCACATTGGTCTCCCAATAGTGAATCCTAAGTCAAAGAGTTGTACCACATTTTCAGACACAAAAACCGCGGATTTTCATAAATATAGGAAACAAATCCTTTTCCAGATATTAGCCACATTTATGTTCCCTTTAATTTTTTTGGCACTTTTTGGAAGTATTTACCTGAATTTTCTTGGGAAGGATGGTGGGGGAAAAGGAGCACTATGAACACTATGAGCACTATGAACATGCCAATAGCCGAATACTTAAATCTATTTCCTTTTGAAATTTGTAAAGATATAAGAATCAGATTCTAAAAGCTCATTTTCAATCAGTTTTATTAGCTACAGATACACAAATTAAACAAATAAGGCGCAATGAACACTGGATTAAAACTTAATTAAAAAAGCTTTACGCTACTGCCGCTGCAGTTCTTCCTTTAACGAATTTATCCGAGCAAGGAACTTCAGTGCAGGACCCAGTTTCATGTTCATGTTGGTCATTAGATGATCTTCCTTGAGGAGTAAAAGCGCTTGGCCATCCATTTCCTGCAGCCGAAATTCGTCAGCATAATCGGCATAGCCTGGAAGACCTCGGACGAAATCGAAAACATCTTGGACCTGTGGAGGAAGAAAAATGAATGATGAAACGAGTGAAGCAAAATATTAGGCTATATAAATAAAAAAATGGTGAGGCCGTTTTAATATATAAAAAATTATCGACTTTTATCAATGCTGTTATGTTTTATTCTGCTTATCCCTTTATTGTTTTTGTTGCTGTTATACATTTCAAAACTGGTCCTGGCCCAAACTTTAAATGATTTTCTTCCAGAAGATTCTTAAAATTCAACGCAACAGTAAAAAAGGAACAAAGCGACAACGTACACTCCATCTTTGTGGATTTTTGTTCAGCGGCACATTCTGCACGTCCACATCCATCATGTCTTTGTGGTTTGACGGAGTCACTGGAGATAAAGAACTTTCAGCTCCCGAATTTGAACTGTTCGTCTCATCCTCTTTGTTGGTTGGTTCAACATTCTTCATTAAATGACGTTAAAAAAAATATATTTAGGCCTATATAAATTCAAATTTGGACTTCAGAGATGTTAAATTGGCGAGGTATTGACAAAGTTACCTGTGATCGAACCCAATCGTCCGCATTGTATGTCAGTCTTCCAATCTGAGATTTCCTCATGCTTTTCTTCATCTTCATGCTGTGCTTCTTCTTTTTCGGGTATTTTCCCGAATCTAGGCAAATGCACAAATTGGCTATTCTTTAAATATGAGGGTGTAGCAATATTAAGAGGACCACACAAAATTAAGTACATTGCCCACAAAACACAGGAAAAAAAATTGCGGAGCTCCCTTCAAGAAAAAACGCCTCTTGCCTCGAAGTATTTTGCAACATTCTTGATAAAACAGATTTACTGCTAGAAATTTCACTATAACTGTTACTGGCATCAGAATTGCGTTAAAATACAGTAGATGCCCAATGATTCAGGGTCCTTTTCGTTCATGATCATTACTGAACCTAACCAGCAAA
Organism: Megaphyllum sjaelandicum; assembly: GCA_034698745.1. NCBI lineage: Eukaryota > Metazoa > Arthropoda > Diplopoda > Julida > Julidae > Megaphyllum > Megaphyllum sjaelandicum. The sequence goes on along the minus strand of JAQGBX010004275.1, from coordinate 12,216 downwards.
GAAAAAAAGTATAAAAATAACAATAATAAAAAATTACTAATTCAAAAAGAAATCAATTTAAAAAAAAATCTGGAAAAACTTAATTTAGAAACAAAAGTGCCTAAATACTAAATAAATCTAATTAAAAATATTATTTTACAAGCACTTTCGTCATCATTTTAAAATTTTCTTGCATTTTTTATACATGGGTTTTTGATTAACTGTGATGACTGAGAAACCATTCTTTCCCAACCAACCTGTACAATCGGGAGACTACTGTAACATGGATTGGCGATTATTATCTCCATTTAAAATTGAGTGCATTCTCCAGGGAACTCCAAAAAGAAAAACTGATGGTGAAAGAAATAAAAGTTGAGGACAATCACAAGCAATAATAATAATAATAAAAAAACGAGCGGTAATAGTAAATGAGGAAATAGTTGAAAACTGGAGGAAAAACTGAGAAAGAAGCGATAATCGAGCATAAGAAAGTGATAGTAAGAGACCAGTTTCGGAAGCGAAGAGCCCCAGCCGCTTGGTGCAGCTGACGTTGTAGCGTTTGGCGCACGATGTGGAGCAGAAACGCCTGTGGCGTTTGAAACGAGATCGGCTGTCTATTTTGCCGCAAAACTCACATTTGGACAATAATTTCCCCATGTCAAGTAGCTTCTCGCGTTTGCTGTCTAAGCAATGGAAAGCGAAAAAACGGCCGGAACTGAGTGGTCGGCATGTCGCAGCCGCCAGGGCGAGTTAAACAGAATGAAGAGGTGTACATTCAGGGAAAGGTACGAGAATAACGGAGCAAAAAACAGACCTGTATTAATCGTGAGCATGGCTTCGTTGGCAGAAGATTCGTTCTCCATGATAGACGACTGCTTCGGGGGTGTAAACTCCGTCAACAGGGACGAGCGATTCACCTTTTGATGCAAAAGAACAAGAAAAAATTACAAACTGTAGTAAACATTTTAGCGTCAATAACAACTTGCGAAAATCCTTCAAACGTTTAGGGGATACACTAATTATTTTACTCATACGGTACTTTATCTAAATGCAGAGACTGGTCAAATTACTAAGGAAATTTGTGAACAGACAGACGGCTTGACTCAATATTCAATAGAGGGAAAATTGCACAATGATACTCGCAGAGTGTTGTTTGCTAATAACAATATCAATTCACAACTGATATAGTTTGCGTGTTCAAAAATTAATCCACAAAAACGCAGAACAGAGTAAAAAAGCAAAAAAAAAAACATACCGGGAATGGATCCGGGGCTTCCTGGATAACGAACCCTTCGATGACGTGTGTCAGCACATTTGGTTTCACTATGGCCTTTTGTGGATGGTTTTCCTTGACATTCTCTGAGCCCATGAGAGCGCCAGAGCTGTGTGGTGGTAACAAAGTCTGCGTTTCCTTTTGACCCACCACTGCTGAGGTGGGTCTCACCACATTGGAATGCACTGGCAACACACTCGTAGCAGGCTCTTTGAAAGCGGTCTCTGGCCCGCTGCCTACTGTCCTCATCTTTGATGGTGGCACCACCACTGCGTTGCTACCTAGCGGCTTGGGAGTCAACCGCAGTTCACTATTGTTCGTGCCGACACCATCACTACCGATGACGTTGTTGGCCTGCTCATTCGTCATGGGCTCTGGCAGCACGGCAAGAATCTGGGGCAATAGACCGCCATTTGCCACTGCTGGACTGTCTTTGTTAACGTGGACTCTGCCTACGGACACGGGCGACTCACTCGTGTCCATGGCATCTTGCCCATTGCTGCCAGAAAGCTGCATGCCACTCATGGCAGGTTTGATGGGGACAACGTTAACACTATTTGGCACCTCTGAAGTGACGGCTGGCAAAACCACTTAATAAAAATGGAAAAAAAGAAAACATTTAGGAACCCTTCAAGACACCCTATTTCAAAACAAAACAAGTAATTTTTTCATTACTGTAACAGGTCACTTGCAGCCCAGGAAAGTTTAATCAAATTGAACAACATGCCCCTCCACTCACCACTCTGCGGCTGATTCTTGGCATTGTTCTGCTGCTTGCCATCCATTTGTACAATTTTCATTTGGATAGGTGGATGCTGCGGCGTCAGGATGATTTTTGTTTGATTTGCTGCATCCGCTTTGTGTTGGAACGGAATGGCGGTACCACCAGGGCACGGGGACACCCGATTTCCATGTGCTTTGGATCTCTGCTTTAACTGAACGAAACAACGAGATAGCAGAAAACGTTAAACGAAATCTTCTCTAAAGGAATATTACAACATGCAGGCATTCCTTGCAATTTTAAAGACGAATTGACAGAAAGCGAGATTTTGTGAAAATGGCGGAATTTTATTTCTTAGTCTTCTCTTTGACAGAAAATTTGTCCCCTGAGGGTACCTTCATAACGAGCTTTTTTTTCAGCCGAAGGCGACTGACATACACTAGTGCATGCGCATTCAAAGAAAACCGAGCCGAAGCAGGCTGAAAAAGTCCATACTAGGCATGTGCTTGTGTATGTCAGTCGCTTTCCACTGAAAAAGCTCGTTATGAAGGTACCCTAACTTATCAAATTTGCATCATCATCCCTTGAATAGAATAAACAATCCATAAAAAAGCACATACAAATGAACAAAACTCAAAACAAAGAATTACTTTTAGATTTCCTCGCATTATTTTTTAAATGATATATTGCAAGGCAAATCCTTGCAATATATTATTTTAAAAAAATACTGCAAAGAAATCTAAACTGCTGTTGATTTATTCGCTAGAAAGAAACTACTCTTAATTTTTTGTACAAATGAGGTTGCATGTACCAGACTTTTTAAGTTTGCCTTAAAGGCGATTAGTAACTCACCTGTGGCCTTTGATGAAAAACGCCATGTGTCATTGTATTGGTCTGGGTGGCAACTGAGCTGGCCGGCCTGATGGGGGCCACAGTACAGGGCAGAATGCTCAGCGTTTTTGTACCCACCGAAGTCGATTGGACCTTCGGCTGGATATTAGGAGCCAGCTCATGGGTCTGAAAGAACATAAGGGGAAACTAGGGTACATTTTAAATGCTTAGAAACAAGTTCATGAGTGAAGATAAAGCAATTTGAACGCAACTGCAATTCAAATTGCCCCTGGGGGGAGGGGAAGAAGAAATGGGATTTAAAATAATGTAACAGATGATAGCATTTCAAAGCCAGTGAATCATACTGAGCAATGAAATGAAAATGAAGGTGTAAGAGAGTCATAGCACAAGTAACACTGCATAAGAAGTAGCAGAATGCCATTTTTTAAAATCTAAAATATAATTTTAAACTGTAAAATGCAAATTTAAATTTTCAATAAAATTAAATCCTCAGTTAAGTTTGTCCAACTCCAGTCCCAAAATCAGTATGCTGAAAGTCTGAAGTAATTTCAAACTTTAGCGCAAAACACATTCTAATCAATGACATGATGGAAAAACTTATATTTGTTCTGGTTTATAATAAATTACATGTCATATACATGTATTTAAATAGGGCAACATTGTCAGTGAAGACAGGCTATAAAAAAACTGAAGAAGATGCCAAGTGGTTTTAGCGTAGCAAATTTTTGACACAGTTACGACTCTCTGCCACACTTCGCATGCTCCTTTTTAGATCTTAACTACCTGTTTTGCCTTCTGGTGATGATGTTGCAGCTGCTGTTGCTGTTGCTGCTGTTGTTGTTGTTGTTGCTGCTGCTGATGGAGCAACTGCCCCATCCCTGGTTGCGGTTGGATGGGCGTTGGCGCCTGCTGAGACTGAATGAACATGTCCTGCGATTGGTTGCTGCGTATGAAAATTGGGCTTGGGGCAACATGCGTCGCCCACGTGAGACCTGGTGGCAGGGAGGTGCTGATCGCTTGCAGCCCATTGATGATCTGTGATTGGCTGGTCATCAGCTGTGGAGAAGACACCAACGCAGCTTGGCTAGTCAATTGCTTAAATTGGGAGCTATTGAGAACCTGGGTGCCGGCTACTGTTACAGCGGTATGAGTCTGTGGATGAGGAAGGATAGTAGGTGATTTTGATTGTAGCATTCCAGCAGCACTCATCACCTAGTTTGCAGCATACGAATGCAATTAATGTGATGGGAATTAAAAAAAAACTTCTTTCGCGCATCCAAATTGCGCGCTCTTGAAGGGGAAAAAAGACCTCTTAATTGCTAGTAAGGGTCGATTCGTTGAACGGCGTCGTCAGACCACGCATAAATTGAGAAAATTTAACACAGTCAGTACCGGTACACCCAGTTGTTAAAACCACTTTTCGATATGAAAGCCAAGCGGAACGCAAGTTTCTAAAGTCAGATTTGGGCAGGCAGATCGTTAAGCAACTATTGCAAAAAAGCTAATGCCTCGGCAAACCTAATCAAATTGGAATATGTAGTGTTGAAAACATCTATAAATATCCTTCGAATGTTACGAATGAGTAGGCCTACATTTATATAAATGAAGATTTTTTTTCAATACCATAAAAAATGGTATTTGTATAACCAAGGAACCACTGTTATGGTGAATTTTTACGAGTGTCTAAATATTGCATTTTACTCACGACACTGCACCACCAAAAATGCTGATTTTTGAAACGCACGGCCACGAGAACACATGCGAAAATACAAAATCCAACTGTACAATCATGCGTGCGACACCGCAACGACACCCATGCACACAGCCACTTCAGGAGTGACAACATCTAGAGATTGGTGTGTTAAGCATCGCCGGCCTACCTCTTGGAGCCATCAAGCACTACAACGAGCGTTTACGGTACGTCACAAACACACCACGATACTCACATACGGTCGGACTTTCTGTGAATCTGCTACCTGTTTTGCATGAGTGGGAATCATGGAGCCTTGTGAAGGCATGACTCCAAGTTGTCCAATGACCAATGTTTGGTTGGTTGTTGATGGAATATAGTTGGACTGCCCCTGGACCATCTGTTTGCCCAGCATCTGGGTGTGGATCTGGTTAGAAACGCACGGCTTGCCAGTTGCAATCACCTGGATCGAAGAATTCATGGCAAGGTTCCCTGGCATCAGCAGTGGTTGCTGTTGAGAGTACATGTGTGGCAGATATGTCGGGCTGTGAAGAGGCTGCTGAATCATCTGCATCTGTAACGGTAAAGGTGAGAGACTCTGTAAATTATGAAGTCCATATTTAATACAAATAAAAGTTCGGAGAGTGAAAACAAATTCGTTTGACAGGGCCTGTTGGATCACATTAAGAAAATTTGCACCAAATTGACTGATGCTCAAATATTATAATTCTTTTTCTGGCAAGTATGCTAAAGGGCCAGTAAAGGTGTTCTATTGCCCGAGAAATTAGTCCATATGCTAAATGTAGTTTTTCCAAAAACAAAATATTCTGCCACAACTAATTAGGCTAAATATATTCTTCCACAGATATCCTCCTCTGTTTTTTAAACAGTTTCATTCTTTACTTTTTAGCAAGCAAAAAATCAATTCAAAAAGATACAGAAATGGAAGGTATATGTATATTGTATCATTTTCACTTAATTCCTCATTTCTGCAATAAACAAGAACATTTTATTTTGTATCAGGAGATGCAAGCGAACATGTCATGTTATAAAATGCATTTCCTTAAACAAAGACAACAATGAATTATGTTTTTCGAGTTATAATTAACTATTAGAAGCTAATTTCTTTCGTATCGTCGTTACAGACCTGTGGTATGGGTGACGGGGCAACACTGGGGTGAGCCATTGTCTGATGATGTTGTACAGTGTGCATGGAAGGCTGTGACACGACGGAAGAGACCGTAACTGCTCCCCCAGTGGACGTGGTGTATGTTGGATGAGGGCTGGCCACAGTAACATTGATGGTGGACAGTGAATGGCTGGACGTTGGGGCCAGTGGCATTGCAGTCATGGTGGTCGGCGGCAGAGATGTGGTGGTGGAACAAGGGGTAGGTGGCTTATCGTTCATCATTTTTTCGTTTGGTCTTTCCTAATGTCACCTGTTCAAATTATAAATGTTTGTAATTAAATATGAATTTTATTGGCTGTCAAATGTTTGCAACAAGTAGTATTTTTTTGTATTTAAACTAATGGACTTTAAGAATCAACTGAAAAAAAACATGAAATTCACTTCATTCGAAAAGTTATGCTTATTGCAAACGACCGATGCAATGTAAAAGATTTATACCAGAACATACGCTATCAAGAAAGCACACGTGGGGGTAGGGGCCCCCATTTCGTGTCCTAAAAATTAGGACATATGGCTTGTACATCCAGCAAACTTGCAAAGTATAATACAGCAGAATTATGGCTTGGCAATGCGCCTTTATTTTCTCTACAAATATGCCTTCACAAATATTACAGTCAACTATGCATATTGTAGGCCTATGTACATAGAAACCGCAGTAAATTCTACGATGTACAATAAAGTATAATTTACAGTAATGTACACGTATATGCAGTTTTGTAAAATTCGTCCACTTTTCAAGAGCATATATTTCAACTACATTTTAAAAGCTCATAATTCATGTAATATTGCATTATATGTTTAAGAACAAGAACAATCCAGGCACTTTTAAGAACAACTACAAAGAACAAAGGAAATACTTAAGCGTCAAAAACTGGCGCATTTTCACTTTATCTTTGCCTTCAACGGGCTTTTTTTTTTTTTGTTTGCCAAAGTGTCGCAGCTATGCCACTGTTTCTCAACCCTTTTTCTTTCGAGAAATCATAAAAAAATATTTGTTCACATTTAAAACTAAATTCAATCGAGAGAATTTGGGGAAGGAAGTTGCACAGTCGCGATTTCAGGGTAATAAAGAAACTGTTTAGCAATTGAACCGAGTGAAGCTTAATTTGCTGCCTTTGCGTTACAACCAGCAGGTGGAAAATCTTAAGTTATGCTGGGAGCCTGGATTTTATGTCTGACAGGTAAGAAACATCATTCGCACCAATAAAAAAACGCCCAGCGGGTCTTGCCAATCCCCATCTTTCTTAAAGCTCCAGCAGTGCGTGGATGGGATGGCCAGCACCAGTAGGCAGAGAGGACAGGAAACTGATCCTTGCCACCTAGAATGCTGGTCGCTCCCCTAGTTCTGGAGAGCGTCTGGCGCCTTTTCAAACAGCAAATTAACGCTGCCCCCTCACCCGAGGAGGCATGTCCATTCTGGGCCAAAACAGGTTTCTGTCCGGCCCCTCAGGGATCTATCAAAAATCACGCCAGCTCAAAGGCACCCCGAGCATTTAGGGGTCGCAATGCCTTGCCCTGAGCTAAATACACATATTTTGCGTGGAAAAAGCTTCCTTTTTAGATCATTATTAATCCTAGATTAAGTGGGCAACGCAAATCTGTCCAATCACAGCAAGCTTCTACGGCACCCTAAGCAATTCAGGAGTCGAAAAAAAAAAACACCTGTACTTGCTAAGCAGCAAAATTGAAACAAAGACACGGTTCTACAGTAGTTTCATTCGAAAAAACTGCAGTTATCACGCGAAAAATCTTAAGTTTATAAGCAACACTGTTGAAGCTTATGTGTAGGCTGTAGCGCACTTCGAAATGGTATGTCAAAAGATTATCTGAAATAAAATTTTAGCTTTCCTAAAAGCTCGAACTATGGTAATTCTGAACTAATCTTACTGCAATTTCAAACCGCAACTGCCTACAACCAATTGCCATTTCAATTATCCTATTGCTATTACAATTTTTCAGCAGTTCTGACTCTTAGTTATTCTGTAGTTCTTTTAGTGGCGGAGTAGTTAAATTTTACGATGTACAGTAGCAAAACAAGAATGAAACTTGGGACGAGTTTAAATTGCGGTTTTCGCCGGTTTTACTGCAAAGCTATAGCTACGATAGCTGCAGATGCTCCAAGAAATACGACGTTTCTTCAACAGTGCATTCGTCGCAAAAATTGAAAACTGCAGTTAATACTGCGAAACTTGTCTTACTACCAGCTAAATCATCAAGAAGAAACTCGTTAGCAACGTTTCACAGCAAATGCAAACTGCAGTCACTCCGGCCGCAATTACCACTGCTATGGCTTCATTTTGACCACGTATAATAATAGTTAATGTCGGCTAGATCAAGCTGTGCGACATTCAGACACGTGAAACCTCGTTTAGAGATCGTAAATAACTGGCGATTAAACGGGCAACATCAAGTAAGGCTTAAATGTGACAAGTGGCCAAGCTGAACTTAAGCCTAACGAGTTAGCAGGAGAAAATCCTTACGGTGTCGTCCTTTCTCTCTTCGATCTCGGTTCGTTAATTAGCGGGCTGCATTAATAGGTTGACTTTGGTGATTATTCAGATCAGGGGATGAATAAAAGCGAGGGAGAGACAGCGAAGGGAGAGGAGTTTCAGCTGCTGAAAATTCAATCAATAATTAACGAGGAATGGCTCAACATTTTTTACCGTGAATCCATGTACAGTAGTTCGCTTCGGAAAAGTCGGCTTTCAAGCCGTCATGTTGCCCGCACCATCCGGATCCATGTTTCTGGTCGAAAAATCGGGAAAAAATAGGACGGAATTTGACAGCGACCAAAAAAAACGAACAAGGTTCATTTGCGGCCCCTATAGTGCTGGACGAACGCCATCATTGCAAACATTATTAACGACCGTGCCGATCTGCATCAAAACGTCAAAATTCTCCGCGCAATCGCTCCTTCCATCGCGAACAAATCGTCCGAGAGTTCCCTCGGCGAGCGGGCGACGAACTTACGGCGAACGACTGGAAATTAACGCGAAAAAAGCCGAATTAACACCCGCAAAATAAGCACAAAAACACTGGCTTCCGAAAAACGAACCATCGAACAACAAACAACAATCTTCCCTTACCCCCTTTTTCGGGAAGGAACTTGGAACGTTCCGATTCCAAGGCACTTGACATGGAGCGCCGCCTGATGGCGGAGGAATGAAATTTTAGGGGCAAACCATAAAATTGGATACTCGCCAAAGAGTGCAATCCACTAAAAACGCTTTCCTTATTTTATGTAATACTAGATCATGTAAAACCCGGGCTGTACTTACCGATAGCGACTTGCTGAAGCGACGAAAAAGGCCTAATGAACAAAATTCAACGAATCAGGACCGCAGCGCATCAATGCTGAAAGCGTCCCCATACCACTTCAGCAAAGGCGCTTCACGGAAATACTTTTCGCCCACTATGAAATCCCCCCCACACTCACTCACACACAAACCCACATACATACATCTCTTCTTTGTATATATATAGATTTTTTAATTATATCACAAGATTATTGTTTTAGATCTGTGCAAATTGATGAATTCCAGAATGATTATTAACCGTATATTAATACAGTAAAAACCCGATTTTACGATCCTCCATCCTATGAAACCTCTGTTTTATGAAAGAGGCTCCTGCCGATCATACCGTGTGTTTTTTGGCTGGCGCAGACCTCAACCTTGGGAAAATTAATTGAATACATTAGGGTACCTCGTTTGAGGCCTGCTCGAAGCAGTAGTCCAGCTATTTCAACTAAAAAATAAGGGTTTTGAATTTGAGAAAAAAAAATAAAGATGGTGAAATAGAAGAAGATTCATGATTTTTTCAAACCTGCTCAACAAAAGGGATATACATGAATATTTAATGTGATAAAATACTTAGAAAACTTAATTGACTTGTTTCCTCGATTCTCGGAAATTTTCGACTTAATGAAACACCCCTGGCATCAATTAGTTTATAAAATCGGGTTTTTACTGTATGAATGTTTTCTAGAAGGATTCATGTATTTTTTTTTCGGGGACGATAGTGTATTATTTAATACTAACCTTAAAACCCGGCTCTGTCCGTATTCGGTAGGCTTACTAATCAATAGTGAAGCGATCGATGATCAAGTGAAGTCGTCGTCAAGTCGACGATCACCCGCCGTTTATTTCGACCTCTATATGTCACCATTGCACGTGGCTTGAACAAAATTTTAATTGCGCACATTAGATGAATAAAAATCTTTAACCAATGAATGTAATTAATAATGAAATTTAACCAATGAATGTGATGCAACTCGTGAAAAACGTAACGTTGCAAAAGTCGGAAATTCGGCCCAAGGACTTGAAGATAAAGGCAAATAGGCATTTAAATGCCTATTTAAACACAATAAAGGCTTCGGTGATGGGAGTCTTAAGAATTCTTAATTGGAATTAAGTGAAAGAAACGGAAATGAAATAAAACGACTTGGAATTATTTCTACATTTCATTGTGCTTGTTCAATGAACTGCTTAATGAGAGACTATAGACATTTCAGGAGAAGGCGTCGTCACGAATTGAGCATTCCGGTATTACGTAGGCTATATTGCGTCAACGCTCACCAAATTAATTGATGCTAAGATGGAATCCATAAGATAGCGGCAATTCTGAATATTTCTCCTCTGCGATTGGTTGACTTTTGTATAACACGTAACATCTGATTTGATGCAGTGGACATGCTTCCATTTAAATATTTTATCAATTACCTGCATCATGTGAAACGACTGGTGTAAGCAATAATGGACGACACAACTTGTTTAAAAATGCCCTTTTTCACCAAAATATCTACTTAAAATTGCACGTCAATATCAAAATTGCATATATAAATAATTGTACCGGTACTTTACATTTTTTAGAGTTCAAGTAGTTCAAGTAGAGTTCAAATATATATGACCTAGATCTTCTGGGATATTTTGTAAAATTTAATTGCCTGGTCACTATGTTCAATTCAATTCAGTACAATTCTATCCAAATGCCATGCATATGTCATGGGGTTGGAGCCCATTTTTATGAGAATACACCTATTCAATTTAACTCAGTATACCCCAACAATTCATGGTCTCGCCTAATTTCAAAAGAATGCTTCTTAGTCAGTTGCAATCTACTTTAAGCATCATTTGATTTGTAACAAATCTGAACTATTTTAAGAAAATTATTTCATCGTCTAATCGCATATAACACAAAGGACCGAAAGTAAGCATGCGCATCCGTCTTAGCACGGAGCTCGGTCAATGATTTAGAATGGTTACATGTATGCCTAATTCTAGAGTGATTGTTAGGCATGACAATATGGGGACCTAGCGCGAATTGCAAGGAAGGTTAAAGTCTTATGGCCATTCCGTCCATTAGGCAAACCTAAGCGTATGCCTAGGGCGCAAATTCATGGTCGACTTGTGCTAGCCTATGCACGCATTGCACCAAAAATTCCAAAGCAAGGCGCTTTCTAAATCACCTGCATAATGGCATATTTCAATGTTGGAGAGGCATAAGACATTCGTGTGTATGAAGAAGATATATAGGAAAGAGTGTAAAGTCACAGACAGTGGCAGGAAGGGGGAAAGACCATCACAGGTGCCCGTTGAAAAAAATGCCAAACATGACTGGAATTCTAGGTCAAATATTTCCCAGTGTGTGTTAAAATTCCAAATTCGGCAAAAATACATTAAAATGACACTGTTTTATGAAATTTCACAATACTTTCCGAAAACATGTCTAAACGTTTAATTGCTAAAGTGTCCAGATGGAAATCCATGTCCAGTTTACACACTATATAGCAAAAAGCGATGATTTCTAAATTCACAATGAAGTTTCAAAATGAAGTTTCAAATATTAAACTTATTTTTTTATTTTCAAATATATAAGCAAGAAAGGAACATGGACAATTTTTCAAGAGAGAACAAAAATGTGAGAAATCTTACTTTAATTAAGTTTTAAAATAGTCGGAAAAGAATGTGACGCAGTTTTAAATTGTTTTTTTCCATTTTTAAAAGTTGTCTATTATCAAACTTTAGCGTATTTCAGAAAAAGTTTCACGTTTAATTGGTCATTTTTATTTAATTTTTTATATTTCAGGGTTCCTCATAAATTTCATTTTTAACTTTCCTGATTTTTCACAATTTCTAAAAGATTGCTTTCCAAATCAATACAGGTAAATATTTTGCAAAACTTACAAATGACAATAATGAAAATTACCATAGAAAAATGTTAATTTGACCATATTGTGTTTAGAAATGTAGAAAATTTTGCAAATTTGTACTCGGAAAACGTGGAGAATTTTATAAAGCTGTCCATAGGAAATGTGAAAAAATTTACAAATGGACGTCATAAAGGCGACATTTCCCTTACAGAAAAATAAAGAGGGTAAACTTATGGTTTTTGAGTAGTGTCTAACTCATGGTTTTGACTTATAATCAACTCAGAGGAAATGTTCACCGTTCCGCCTAGTTCACCAGCTCGAAACTTATAGTGGACCACGTTTCCAAAACAGAGCTAACACA
>JAQGBX010004274.1:0-15639 GCA_034698745.1 Megaphyllum sjaelandicum | reverse complement strand
AAGCAGTTCCAGACATCGCAAATCCACCAGATGTACCGCCGACGGCCTCAGCTCTACTGGAAGCGCCTTCAGCTCCAGTGGCCATTGCAAAGAAGACGGTAACTTTCTCGTTACCAGAGCCATCGCCAATCAACTGCTCCACGCGCAGTCGACAAAATATTCGTCCTCCTTCCAGATATCGTTGACACTGGAGGGGGAGTAGTGTGGCGACCGTATTTGATGAACGGCCCTTAGCCGTTTCGTCGCTACGGCGCTTTTGCAAGGGACTCTTGGGCGCCCTTTAAATTTCAAGGTGCGCTCCCGTGACCTGGCTATAAAAGGTCGCGCACCTGCAAGCCCCGCCTCTCGCTCGTTTTTCCGGCTGCGCACCGCGCGCACCTCCGCGAACTCTCTCGCCACGTGCTCGCTCGCCACGTGTTACGCACGTTCTTAATTTCGTGGACTACCTTTTATTCATTTGTAACCGCTCATCAATAAAAGTGTTATTATTGTTCAAACCTGGATTTTATCGTTCATCCTTGGGGCACGTGTCCCCAAAATACCATCCAAAGTTGTGCATGTTCTACTACTTCTATTAAATGTCTGCATCAACAGAAGTTAAACTACATGATTTTATAATGCAGATTCTGTCTTATTTTAAAATTTGATTAGATTTCCAAAGACAGACTATATACCTACTGTTATAAGACCTCTATTTAGCTGCGCAGATTTGACGATAATATCCAGAGAAGGTAACTTCTTGAGGCATTTCACCATCGCTTTATTGCAGTCAGTTGGGCAGTTTAGAAGTCTGGCTAATTCCTTCGCATTATTCAAAAGTTCATTAGGGTCAGGTGATGTGGCCCACCCTGCTAACACACCCCCACTCTGAGCTATGCCACCGTGGAACAATCCTATGGAACACAAAATTTACAATTGATCAAAATATTTTAAGTTGCCTACAAAATGCATTTGAATAAATGTATGGATTCGACCACGTCGAATCCAATCGATACATTTCAGAACATATTTTCAAATGTATTTTCAAATGCATTTCCTTTCTATATGGGTCGTTATAACATTACCTTTGGATAAGGGTGAAAGCATGTGAAATCCAACAGAAGCACCTCCAGCACTTTCACCAAAAATGGTGACTTTATTTGGATTTCCTCCAAATGCGGCTATGTTGTCACGAATCCATCTCAGAGCCATCACTTGGTCCAACAGTCCATAGTTGCCAGGTGAGTTCTCATCCAAAGTGGTCAAAAAACCTTCAAGAATTTGACGTTTAGGCCTTTTTTGACAATGTGTTCTAACTAACATTTTTTAATTAATATTTACTGCGAAACTTACCAAAAGGTCCGAGTCTGTAATTTATGGTGACGAGAATAACGCCAGTCTTGTCCATCAGACGTTGAGGTCCGTACAAGGAAGATGCTCCAGAGCCAGCATAAAAACCACCGCCATGAATGAACATCATAACTGGTAATGGATTTGCAAACGTCTGCTCTTTCACCTGCCATGACACAACCAATTAAATATTTTTTTTAAAACCCTGCACGCTGTAATGATAGTCTTACTTTTGGTGTATACACGTTGAGAAACAGACAGTCTTCGTCACCCATGAGCTCCTTGGTAAACATTTCATCTTGAATGCAGACTGTGCCTTCTTCAGTCGCATCGAAGATTCCTTCCCATTTTCCAGTTAGGGCCTGTGGAGCCTGAAATTAGATCTTTTTAAAATAACAGTTCATCCCATATAAAAGAAATGATTTTAAAACATGGTATATCCTCGTCAATGCATTCCAAGATGTACAGTAAAACCTGTTTTGAATGACCAACAAAAAAACTGCCATGTTGGTCACTGTAAACAGGTGGTCACTATACAAAGGATGCCTAAATTCAATTAAAATAATGAACATACTGTATTCACTGCACTTATACACGTAGGCTGTAATACACGTAGTAAAAAAACCAAAAACGTACAGAATCATCGTGTCCAAGGGTTAAAGCAAGATGTAACGTTACTCATCCATTATCTGGTCACTTTTTAAGGTACATTGGCAATGCAAAAATTGCAAAAAAGACAACGCACACTGGTCACTTTTCCAGGTTTTACTGTATTTTAAATTGCAATATTTAATACATGTATTTACAGTATTTTCTAGATGATAACAAAATCTACTGAAGAAGTTCAGAGTCTGGTTGCATTAGATAAAATTGACAAACTTCCATAGTACACTGTAATCCATAGTCTACTTTTAAAATTGAACTTTGTTTTTCAGTTGGTCAACAATTTAATACAAAACAACTTTCCAAGGACAACTATTTAGACGTAAAACGATCAAGTTGACGTGTATTATTGTATATTTACAATTGTAAATGTACTTAAATACCTTATCGCATTCTTGGCAACTCTATTATTTTTTTTAAAAAAATGTCTAGTATAACTGGTATAGGGTTGAGCATGTTGATAAGTTCGTATAAATTACAAAACTTAATATTGCAAACATGTACAGTATATCAACTTTCATATGACGATTGTTTTTAGGTGTTTAAATGCCTTCACACATGAATTTTGCGTCTCGTATACAGACAGCTCATTAATTTTAAGTAATCAAATGACTGGTAGCATTTTCTCAAGGCCCCCTGTGCAACCTCCTTATCTGTTATTCATGTAAATGATCGAAAATTGAGTAAACAAAACAACTAATGTCTCCTATTTGCCGCAATAAAATCACCTTCTCCAAAGTGAAATTTCTAAGTGTATGTACTTGTAAATACAAATTCACTTTTTTGTTTCATCATTAAACTTCCAGGAATTGAACTGTTAGGTATTATAGTTTATACATGTAAATTGTTAGGGTATGCATTTAAATGAAATATATTCAACCTATTAAATCTCCTTCAATCCCCTTCAAATATAAATGTAATTGGACAATAAATGAAGTTATTCGATTCAACAAATCGATTTTAAATTTAGAGTAAAATGAGAATTTTATGCATAATTTTACAGTGTTAATATCTGAAAATTACAGAATATTACTACGTTATGTTTAATAGATAACTTCTAATGACCGCAGCAAATTAGTTGGAGGATTTCAGAAAAAAAAACATTTTCAATATCATAATTCAGTAATAAATATATAAGATATAAAAATATAAGCAAAGTTTTTATAGGTTTAAAAACTGAGTGAAAATGAGTAAAAATTAATTAAAAATGAGTGAAAAACTAATTGAAAATGAGTGAAAGTGATTGAATGGAATGTAAAATCTAAACTTTTATCAAAATATACATGATTTCCTACAAAAAGTAAATTTTTCACTCATTTTACGACATGTACAAGTTTCACTCGAGTTTCATTTGGTTGTTTTTTTTTCTGCAAAAGTCGGTCTTACACTACTTTCTATCAGTTTTAAATCATTTTACCATTTGTTTCTTAGCACAAAAACAAACCAAATTAACTCACCTCAAATCTAAGTTCCTTGACGGGTGGCTTTGCATATGGAATTCCTCTAAACGCAAAAAAATCCAGTCCATTATCCGTTTTCAGGATACTTCCTTGAATTTTTCCAAGATTTGTTGAGAAAATTGGTCCAGTAACATCGTCGCAAAAAATCGATGGAAAAAATCCAAAAGTAAAAATTAGTACGAACTTAAGAAGTAATCCCATGGCTTGATAGTTTTATTTTTGAAGAGTAGTGTCTGACACTAACGCCAACCACTATACACGGGTTTGCAATCAAGGTTTCTCGTCAGACCATTCCGTAGAGGTCATTATATACCGAATGACTCACTCAAAACTTTTTCTTCAAAATTTTGAAACTAGACACGAAACACTAGGGAGGGATACTTGGGGAAGGAGGAGGGCCCGGAGGGGAGGGGATGGACAGGGGGAAGGGAGGGAGGTATGACCAACTCGGACGCACACTTGAGAAAAAAAATTGCAAAACATAAATCAGTTTTCGAAGTACAGTGAAACCTGTTAGTGACCACCAAAAAACGTGCTATTTTAATTGGTCACTGTACACTGGTGGTCACTATACAAAGAATGCGTGAATGACATTAAAATAATGAACATGTACGCTGTACTTGTACATGTAAACTGTAATGATGGTAGTAAAAAACCAAAAAACCAACAAATTACAGAATCATCATGTCCATGGGTTAAAGAAAGATGTAACGTGACTCATCCGTTATCTGGTCACTTCATAAGGTACACTGACAATGTAAAAATTGCAAAAAAAGACAATACACAGTGGTCCCTGTACACAATAAACAGGTGATCACTGGTCACTATACAGAGAATTATTATGCAGGAAATGTAAACTAGGAAAAACAATACAATAAAAAGTGGTCAACATAAACAGGTGATCACCATTCAAAGGTGGTCACTTTTTCGGGTTTTACTGTAAAAGGAAAATTTGGCGCAATATTGCATTGGTAGGTTATAATTTTTTTTAAATCAGTAAACAGGGTACCTCCAGTCCTGGAAAAGTCAGAACTTAAAAGCTCAGAGTCCATTTGCTAACTTTCAAATTTTTCTAGTACAAATTTGCTAAATTTTCAACAGTTTCCGAGGAGAATTTTGCAAAATTACTAACAGATTCCCTGCGATAAAAATTGGCAAAATTCTCAACCTGTTCAGACTTCAAAATTTATGTTTTCCGAGTACAAATTTTGCAAAACTTTCAAAATTTTTCGAATGCAATTTTTTTTTTAAAGTTTCGGACGTTTGAGGGGGGTACAATGCGGACAGGGTGTGGGATGGGGGGGAGCTAGGGGGTCCAATTTTCGGCAACTTTTGCGGACACCTTTTTTGGATGGCCCCTAAAAGATAACTTGACAATTCGTAAAATTGGCGAGACGTAACATAGAATTTTGGTTTTCTGATACACTGTAAAACAAATGATATGAAGGACAAATCGTCAACACTTTCAACTGTTTTCTAGTACAGATTTTGTAAAATTGTGACAGATTCTGAGAAAAATTGGCAACATTTTCAACCTTTTCAGATTAAAAATTTATGTTTTCAGAACATGATTTTTTGTAAAAATAACTCGAGTTCTGATGGAAAAGCAATTAGCTAGTGCTTTATTATTTCTTTGATCTTGCAAAATTAAGTAAAAAGGTATCGAGTTGCAATTTTTAAAAATTTACAGGCGTTTTTCCGAGTTTGATTTTCATGAAAACTCAAAAAGCTTTCATCGTACAGATTTGTGGTAAAAGTATTTCCATTTTCAAATAATTTTCTCGAATTCTTTAATAGTTTAAATGTAGGAATTCATATACAATCTGGATAAGAATCTAGATATGACATGGACAACTTGACTAAACTTTTCATAAATTTGAAACTTACAGATAAAAATTATTGAAAATATTTGTTAAATGAACATGCAACTTCTCCATAAACTTAAAAAAATAGATTTAAGAGAAAATGAAAGCTGTGCCTTGAAATTTCACTGAAATTTTCTCCAAACAAATAACGTACGTAGTAGCATTTTTAGACACATTCATCACATAGTGCCTCCTTAAGGGGAACCGTGTAAGCATTTCTCCACAAACTGTAGTCGAAGCTCAGATGACCTTCTTCCATGGTTGGATTTAGATTCAAATTCAGGTAGGTGAGGTTACTAGAGGTCAAACGTTCCCACTTGAAATCTTCATATTTTGAAATGCTGCCTTCTAAAGACGGGACACTATAGGAAAATTCAGATTATAAACAATAAAATAGTGTTAAAAAATGAGAAACACTAAAGCATATACGTTTCCCCCTATTAAGTTTCATTTTCAAATAATGGTAAAAACAAACATACACTTGTATATACACACATTGCAAATTCACTGTCTGGCAGGTTTCTTTTTAATAATTTTCTAAAATTTTGTCCTCGACATTTGTGTCGGACATTTCAGAATACCTGACGTCAAAGCATTTCCGGGTAATTTTTAAAAATATGTAAAAACAAAGCAAATTAAAATTTATGTCGAATTTCTATTAACAAGTAGTTTGTTTGAAACAATTACACTTTTGGGAAATAATCGAGTTATTTGGCAGAATAAGCAAGACTTGCCATGAAATGAGATTTGGAGTAAAAAATCAAGAAAAAAAAAACATTTAAAAAGGAAATTCTCAGAATTTACCAATCATGAACATTTTCTTTTTCAATTTTAAGATTATAAATACAACTTTCAGATGACAAAATTTCGGAAAAACTTACAGAAAAATATTCCCACGTTAATTTTACTAATTTCTCAAAATGTATTGTTCGCTTGGTCAGATAATATATAGCAACAGGAAAAACTACGACAACATTTTCCTAGATTTTCAAAAACTAAAGTTTTTTAAAAAAAACTTCAATTTGACTCGATGCTTACGTTGTCTTTGCAAAATTTGTCCACAGAGTTAACATGACATCTTTCATTTTTTGGTCCTCCTCACATAGCGTCATATTCTTGAACCACGCACATTGGAAAATATATTGCAGTTCATCAGCGTGAGCAACCATATCTGAAAAAAAAATCGTATTCGTGTTACAAATTCGCTGAAAAATCCAACAAACTCTTGCCACGCCATATCATGTCAACCATTTTTTGTCAATGGATTTTAGAAAACTTGCCCTTTGGTCCATTTTCTACAATGCTATGTTCTCCTCTGTAAGTGAACTTGTAGACGTAGACTGGCCAATCTAGCTTGGAAAAAATGTAGTTGAAATGATCAACTCTGAAGTTCATGAAACTGTCTGAAAAGAGCTGCAAAGGAAATAAAAATGAAGTAGGAGAGGACTGTCAACGAGATATCTTTCGTCACATCCAACTTACTCTGTTGAGGGCAACAGTTCTCTGAGCAGGATCAGTATCATCTAGGTTTTTAAAATATGGCGAGATTAGTTGTTCAGACACTTGCTCAGCTTTTTCTATATGTCGGTATAACGTTGGCGAGTAGGCCTTCAAAACTGGTTGAAGTCTGATCTTGGGAAAGGGAATTACGACGCCATCAGAGAGTCCTCCACAAACTATGTCCAATAGAACGTGAAACAAATTTGTATAGAAGTACCATCAACGCACTGACACTGCCTAGAAAACCCTGTCCCGAAAGAACTACCACGATTTGCTGTCACTGTCCCAGAAGCGCTGTCCACGCATGCACTGCCATTCAGGCCCTCTGAGAAGTATTATTTCTAGGGGTGCAATGTTTCTTCCAGACCTCTTCCTTTCTCTATTTTTGTTTAAAAAACATTGCCAAAATTTTCTAAATGGGGCTTAAGGATTTCAATATTTTGAAATATTCTCCCTTAACAATTTCGAAATTTTGCAAATTTGTCCTTGGAAAAGGTTGAAAAATGTAAAAGTATACATTTAAAAAAAAATTAAAACGTTTACAAGTTTGTTCTCGGAATGAGTACAACAATTTGAAAATTTGTACATAGTAAGGGTTTAAAAATTCTCTAAAACAAAAAAATGAGTTAATTGTGTAAAGTTTTCCTCTTTTTTTAAAAAAAAAAAAAAAAAAAAACGTGGACAATTTTGTAAATCATTTTGATACTTTTTACTCGGAAAAAAATTAAAACATATACCGGTACTGTACATTTTTACGAAAATCTGCATTTGGAAAGGGTGGAAAATGGAAAATGTTTAAAATTGTTCAAATTTATACTAAAAAAGTTCAAAATTTTACAACTTTATCCTTAAAACGTCGAATAATTTGCAAATTTATCCTCGAAAAATGTTGCACATTTTAAAACTTTACTCAGAAAAATTTGCTAATTGTTTTTGGAAAAAAGGTAAAATTTTTACCAATTTTACTCAGAAAATTGCAAGACTAAAAAGTCCTGGGTGGCCGGACCTCCGGGAGCCATGCTCCTTCTGCAACCCCCTCTACCTGGGCCTGCTTCCATTCCCAAGGATCAAAAAGGGCTATCAAATTCACGAGTCCGCCATCTTTGCGAACTCGACCACATACTCACGGTCAATAAAGAGAATTCCTTCATCTTTGGTGATTCCAGTTATGATGTGCTCAGCATTAGGTGGGTTGTTCATAATCAAATCTCGAGGATATTGCGGCATAAAAGCTTTTGAACCACGCGTAGTGTCAACCACAGGTTGGAAGAAAATCAACTGGCACTCTGTCTGGAAAATTATTCAATATAAACATATCGGTTATCCTACGGTCATTATATACAATTATATGATCGAGTAGAGTTACAAATAGCACTTACATCCAACCTCTTGTCGACGAGATACGCAGATTTCACCACAATGTCCAAAGACGGTAATCTGGTCATGCACTTCAACATTGCTTTCCTGTCCTTTGTCGGGCACTTCAGCAGTTTGGCTAACTTCAAGGCATCGTTTCTGGGCTTATTGATGTAAGAATTTATCACCCAGTCTGACATGAAACTGCCACTCTGAGATATGGCAGCACGAAACAACCCTGTATCAACAGATTGAAATAATTGATGAGACGTTACATACAGTTGTGACAAGATTCATGATGGACTACAAGCCCTGGAAGAATTCCCCTATTTTTCAAAGACACTGCCCTTCCGGTTCTCGAATTGATTCTGCTCGTTCAGAAGAATCTTTAAAAAGTTCAAACATTTCAAACTTGCCTTTGGAAAGCGGTGATACCAAATGCAAGCCAACGGAACCTCCTCCGGCACTTTCTCCGAAAATTGTGACTTGTTCAGGATCTCCTCCGAAAGCCGCGATATTGTCCCGAACCCACTTCAGTGCCATGACTTGGTCCAACATCCCGTAGTTACCATGGAAGGTCTCGTCCAAAGTGCTAAAGAAACCTTAAAGATAGAATCTCGTACTTTACGCATTTGTGTCTCAATTGACAGCATTACTCATAAGAAATCTTCATGTTACTTACCAAAAGGCCCCAGCCTATAATTGATGGTGACCAGGATAATGCCAGTTTTGTCCATAAATCTATGAGGACCGAACAGGGAGCTTGCTCCACTTCCGGCGAGAAACGCGCCTCCGTGAATCCACACCATTACCGGAATTGGATCTGTGGACTTATTTCCAGCAAACTATAATAATAAAAGTCAATTCAGCATTATCCAACTACATGACAGACTCTTAGTGTATAAATTGATTCGGTTTTTGTACTTCCGGTGTGTACACGTTCAGATACAAACAGTCCTCATCTCCAGTCAGCTGCTTTTTGATGACATTGTACTGAATGCAAAGTGTGCTGTCTTCCCTGCCATCCAATACTCCTTCCCATGGCTCAGTCAGAGGTTCAGTATCCTGTTTTTGAAATTCATCAAAGTTTTTGTAAGTTAGCAATTCTTGGACGTACGGAGTAACAAAAATCTCAAATGATCGTAAATTCGACATGATAGTTATTGTCATTGTTTCACCTTCAAGGTTTATCAAGTTTCTGAAATCGCATTTTCATAGCACATATTCCTTTTTTACCAATTCGGTACGGCCATTTTGATCATTTCGTACTTTGAGAAAATGTGATTTGAAAAACTTTGTCAGCTTGAAAAGTTCCATTTCGAGATATAAACGAGAGTGCGTTATCAAAAATAAAATAAAAATACATTATGAACGAGTGTCCGAACACTTTTTTCAAGTACAAATTGTTCCGATATTACGTGAAAAACACTTCCTGTAATTAATTAAAGTGCTGATAATTGTTTTTTTAATTGAAATGTTTACAGTGAATCACATCATCTCATCTGGACGAATAATATGTTGCTCACTTCGTTTAAGACGAATTTCAAATTCGGATGTTACAAATTTTATGGTAAAACAAATGAATTTCCGAGTTGGTGAGCATTCGCACAATGAAACTTTAAATCTTATTGTCAAAATAAAATCACGTTTGTCCGATTTCCGATATTAAGAGCTACGGTTTAATATCGATACTGAATTTCACTATCGATAAATATCGAGAATAACCTTGAATATATTTGCACGTATTGTACGTTTGCTAATAAACAATAATCTTGAAAATGGGGAACAATGAAATTGCATCGCTAGTTTACCTGAAATCGGAGCTGTTTGACCGGTGGTTTGGCGAAAGGAATTCTTCTAAATGCGAAGAATTTGTGTCCATTCTCGGAGGTCCCGACATTTCCTCTGATTTCTCCAAAATTGGTTTTTACAATCGGTTCTGTATGAATTTCGCAAGAGGCCAGTTGGACGATCCAAACGGCAAAAACGACGAGCAAACTTCTCGGGAATAGCATCGTTACTGTCTGAATAACGAGACAGTAGCACGCACTTGCTTGAAAGTTGAATGAGTGAAAGAACTTGATTGTCTGGCAATGCTCGGCATATATACAGAATGATCTGCACCCACGTGTTAAGGTCAAATAAATAATTAAAAATGTTTAATTAAATGACCTTGACTTCTGTTCAGAATCTTCGATGCAAGGACGACAGAAAAATATTTGCTTGTGGTTTTGAAATCAAATAAAAATGTCACGCTCGTATAAACTCATCTGTTTAAATTAATAGAGGTACTCGGATATTAGCATTTACGAATTGCATTTTTTTGCTCATTGGTTTAAAAAATTCTCTCCATGTTATCGTTGAATTCACGACTGCCAAAGTACGGTTCGTAAAGCCCTCTGCCGAGTGCCCCTGCTATTTTAAATTATGAATTTTATTGATGACTAGCTGAAATTCCCGGCCGTGCCCGGGAAATTATAAATTTACAATAAAATGTACTGTTTACAAAAATGAATTAAATATAAACTAAACATAAATCGGAAAATTTAGGGAAGAATGACTTAAATTTCAAAATAACAGGGAAATTAAAACAAAAACAATTTGCAAATTTGTGAGAAAAAAATGTCGCAAATTACTGACACAAACATTTCGCAAATTTGTGAGAAAAAAATTTCGCAAATATCCCTTAAACATACTGCCCAACACTAAATAAATGCCAGCCAGCCAGTCATCCACAAACAAACAAGATGGACGAGTCTTTTTATCTACAGTACATGTACAGTATATACTGTAGATGCTGTAAACATACTTGATCCGCTGTTATTTTCAGAAATTTCATGGTCTAAAAATATTTAATTTGATATTTTCAAAATTACTTCTTCAAAATGATATCGTTAATTCTGTTTTTTTAAATACTTTAATAAATTTACAAACCGAGTTAAATAGATATTAAATATTTCAATTGCTTTTAAGCGTTTAGAATTTAGCAATTCGATAGGAAAATTTATTCTCCAATCAACTTTTGTGTATCAAAAATATGTACACGTACATGTACATGTAATGTTCAAATGTTTTTATGTTTGTTTCTAAAACAAAATTAAGAATTCAAGAATTGTGCTATTACGTACTTGTACTGTACATGTACCGTTGTACATACTGTAAACCTGTTTCTGTTATTCAAGCAAGAGTAAATCAGAAAATGGTAAATCTGAATTGATTACAAAATTTCCTAATTACTTTAGGGCTATTTTAAGATAGCAATAAGAATTATTTTTATTTTGAAGTTTGTAGTACCCAATATGTTTCAAGCTATATTAATTATGTCATTTATTGATGAATTTATGTGCATTAAATTAACGATTCTTCAAAATGATTAGTTGAGAATTGGCTTAAAGTTCATCTTTATATAATCCAGAGTAGGCCTTTTTCCAAAGATCATAATTCAAACTTGAATGACCATTCATCATTTTTGGATTTAGATTCAAATCCAAATATTTGGTACTGTTCGAGGTAATCGGTTCCCACTTAAACCCTAGATGCTCTATAACGAATATATAGTTTGAATGTAGAAATCCATATCCAATCTGGATAGGAATCTAAAGATGACATGTGAACAACTTGACTCAACTTTTCAGAAGTATTAAGCTTACAGATAAAAATTATTGAAAATATTGTGCTGAATGAACATGCAACTTCTCCATAAACTTTCAAAAAAAATAGATGCTTTGAAATTTCACTTCCGTCTAGAAATCTTGATAACATAGTTCATCAATAAGGTAGCTCGAGTAAGCATTTCTCCACAAACTGTAGTCGAAGCTCAGATGACCTTCTTCCATGGTTGGATTTAGATTCAAATTCAGGTAGGTGAGGTTACTAGAAGTCAAAGGCTCCCACTTGAAATCTTCATATTTTGAATTGCTGCCTTCTAAAGACGGGACACTAAAGGAAAATTCAGAAAATAAACAATAAAATAGTGTTAAAAAAATGAGAAATACTAAAGCAGAATTTTAATACAAGGTATTTTAACATGATATTTTTAGCATTTATAATTTTTTTTTAAATATAGGTAAAAATAAATGTATATTGCGAATTCACTGTCGGGCAGGTTTTTTTTTGATAATTTACTGAGAAAATTGTTTCATGGTATTTTGTCATAGAAATTTATGTTTGACATTTCAGAATTTCTGACCTCAATGCATTTCCGGATAATTTTTCAAATATGTAAAACCAAAGTAAATTAAAATTTATTTTTGATTTGTATTAACAAGTGGTTTGTTTAAAACAATTACACTTTTGGGAAATAATCAAGTTATTTGTCAGAATCAGCAAGACATACAATGAAATGAGATTTGGAGTAAAAATGAACAATTTTTTTTAACTTCAAGATGATAAACACAACTTAAAAGAATTCAGAAAACAAAATTATGGAAAACAATACAGAAAAAATAATCCAACGTTAATTTTACTACTTTCTCAAAATGTATTGTTCTTGATCCAATAATAGCAACAGAAACAACACTTTCCTAGATTTAAAAAAAAAGTTATTAAAGAAACTTCAATTTGGCTCGATACTTACGTTGTCTTTGCAAAATTAGTCCACAGAGTTAACATGACATCTTTCATTTTTATGTCCTCCTCACATAGTGTCGTATTCTTGAACCACGTACATTGGAAAAAATATTGCAGTTCATCAGCGTGAGCAACCATATCTAGAAAAAAACAAAAAAATCGTATTCGTGTTACAAATTCGCTGAAAAATCCAACAATCTCTTGCCACGCCATATCATGTCAACCATTTATGTCAATGGATTTTGGAAAACTTGCCCTTTGGTCCATTTTCTACAATGCTATGTTCTCCTCTGTAAGTGAACTTGTAGACGTAGACTGGCACATTTAGACTGGCGACAATGTAGTTAGATAGATCAACTTTGGAGTTCATGAAACTGTCTGAAAAGAGCTGCAAAGGAAATAAAGATGAAGTAAAAGAGGACTGTCAACGAGATATCTTTAGGTACATCCAACTTACTCTGTTGAGGGCAACAGTTCTCTGAGCAGGATCAGCATCATTTACGTTTTTAAAATAAGGCGAAATTATTTGTTCAGAGATTTGCTCAGATTTTTTTTTATGGCGGTATAACGATGGCGAGTAGGCATTCAGAACTGCTTCAAGTCTGTTCTTAGGAAAGGTTACGAAGCCATCAGAGACTCCTCCACAAACTATATGTTCAATGAAACGTAAAACAAATTTGTATAAAAGTTCCATCAACGCACTGACACCGACTCCAAAACCATTCCCCGAAAGAACTACCACGATTCACTGTCATGCATGCACTGTCTCAGAAACGCTGTCCACACATGCACTGCCATATTCCCAAGAATCAATATCACCGTCCAAAAAAAAAGCGCTATCAAATTCACGAGTCCGCCATCTTTGAGAACTCAACCACATACTCACGGTCAATAAATAGAATTCCTTCATCTTTGGTGATTCCAGTTATGATGTGTTCAGCATTAGGTGGGTGGTCAACAATCAGATCTCGAGGATGTTTCGGCAGAAAAGCTTTTGAACCACGCGTAGTGTCAACCACAGGTTGGAAGAAAATCAACTGGCACTCTTTCTGGAAAATTATTAAATACAGACATATCGATTATCATGCGGTTACTATTCAGGGTGTTCATTTGAAGATGCAACAAATGTAATAACTTTGGATCCGTCATAAGTAGACTCCTGAAACAAAATGTAG
Organism: Megaphyllum sjaelandicum; assembly: GCA_034698745.1. Taxonomy (NCBI): domain Eukaryota; kingdom Metazoa; phylum Arthropoda; class Diplopoda; order Julida; family Julidae; genus Megaphyllum; species Megaphyllum sjaelandicum. The sequence continues at coordinate 1,722 of JAQGBX010004274.1, read as the reverse complement.
TGTCCCTACACCATGCCATGACAGTTTAATGACCTTGAACACCGATTCAAGTTCATCATGCAACCGAAATCCGAAATATGCATCGAACACCACTGGTGTCAATTGGAAAAGTGCAGAGCACTGAAGTGATCACCAACACAAGAAACAGAACGCAAATCCCCCCAACAGAACAGAAGATGGGGCATCACTGCAAGTCAGCCAGAGACTACCATTGTCAACACCTGGGTATTGGTTCCAATTCATGCATGTAGTGATGGAAATTAGTGGCTTCCACTGATATTCACATTCCCGTGTGGTATCCACAATGACATTGTCTTTAGTTGCTGCAACTTTAAAATGATAACCATGGCTTTGGGTGTTATGCAGGTTATGCGAATCGCATGATGGGATAACATGCAGAAGTATTATGCCTTGTAGAGAAACCAGATAGGATAGGCACTTACATCCAACCTCCTGTCGACGAGATACGCCGATTTCACCACAATGTCCAAAGCCGATAATCTGGTCATGCACCACATCATTGCTTTTCTGTCTTTGGTCGGGCACTTCAGCAGTTTGGCCAAGTTCAAGGCATCGTTCACGGACTTTTCGTGGTCAGAATTTACCACCCAGTCTGACATGAAACTGCCACTCTGAGATATGGCAGCACGAAACAAATCTGTATCAACAGATTGAAACAATAGATGAGATGTTGCGTAAAAATTACAGACAGTTGTGACAAGACTCGTGATGGACTACGAGCCCTGGAAGAATTCCCATATTTTTCAAAGACACTGCCCTTCCGGTTCCCTAATTGCCAGAAGAATCTTTCAAAATTTCAAAATTACATTTGGAACGCGGTGATACCAAATGCAAGCCAACGGAACCTCCTCCGGCACTTTCTCCGAAAATTGTCACTTGTTCAGGATCTCCTCCGAAAGCTGCGATATTCTCATTAACCCACTTCAGAGCCATCACTTGGTCCAACATCCCGTAGTTGCCTTGAAAGGTCTCGTCCATAGTGCTCAAGAAACCTTAAAGAATCTCGTACTTTACGCATTTGTGTCCCAATTGATTGCATTTCTAATATGAAATCCCTATGATACTTGCCAAAAGGCCCCAGCCTATAATTGATGGTGACTAGGATAATGCCAGTCTTGTCCATAAATCTATGAGGACCGAACACCGAGCTTGCTCCACTTCCGGCGAGAAACGCGCCTCCGTGAATCCACACCATTACCGGAATTAGATCTGTGGACGTATTTCCAGCAAACTGTAATAATAAAAGTCAATCTAGCATCATCCAGTTACATAAATCTATGAGGACCGAACACTGAGCTTGCTCCACTTCCGGCGAGAAACGCGCCTCCGTGAATCCACACCATTACCGGAATTGGATCTCCAGCAAACTGTAATGATAAAAGTCAATCGAGCATCATCCAGTTACATGACAGACTCTTAGGGCCTTTCCATTGCATCAACTGGGTTAAGGCATAAATTTAACCCAAAGGTTAAGCAAAAAAACAAAAAAAATAAAAATAAATGGCGGAGACGATTACTGGTTTTTTCGAAAATGACATTTCTTGGTAAAGTGGCGTTTTTTTTTTTGCTAAAGTGACGTTTTTTGCAAAAGTGAGGATATTTGCTAAAATGACGATATTGGCAAAAAATGACGATATTGGCAAAAAATGACGATATTGGCAAAAAATGACGATATTGGCAAAAAATGACGATATTGGCAAA
>JAQGBX010004273.1:0-15640 GCA_034698745.1 Megaphyllum sjaelandicum | reverse complement strand
GATGATTCTGTACTTTTTTGGTTTTGTGGTTTTTTACTACGTGTATTACAGTCTACATGTATAAGTGCAGTGAACATGTAACATGTTCATTATTTTAATTTAATTCAGGCATTCTTTGTATGGTGACCAACATTGCATTTTTTAGTGGTCACTCTTAACAGGTTTTACTATACTTTAAAAAAAAAAAACTATCTTTTCAGTTTTTGGTCATTAATTGGAATTAAAATCAAAATCGTTTCATTTATGGAAATAAAAAAAATTCCAAATCATTTCGTTTAATGAAAACAAAAAATTTAAATCGTTCAATTTCATGGAAAGAAAATTTCAAATTCGTATTAACATATACAGTAAAACCTGAAAAAGTGACCACATGTTTATGTTGACCACTTTTTAGTGTATTGTTTTTTTCTAGTGTACATTTCCTTCTTAAAAATTCTCCGTATAGTGACCATGACCACCAGTCTATTGTGTACAATGACCAGTGTGTGTTTTCTTTTTTGCAATTTTTACATATTGCCAATGTACCTTAAAAAGTGACCAGATAACTGATGGGTCACGTTACATCTTGCTTTAACCCTTGGACATTGCAAAAATTTCCTAGTTTTGTCTAGGACAAATTTCCCACATTTTCCACTGTTTCCCGGAGGGCAAATCTTCAACATTTTCAACTGTTTTCGGACAGATTCGTAAAATTTGGCAACAATTTCCGAGAAGAAAGTGGCAAATTTCCAACAGATTCTGAGTACAGATTTCCGAGTACAAATTTTCAGAACTTAAAATTTTCCAAATGCAATTTGTTTTTTTAAGTGGGGGGAGGAGGGTCCTGTTTGACCGGAGAGAATCTGGACAGGGGGTATTAACAGGGGGCGTCCAATTCTGGACAAATTTTGGGGACGTCTTTTTTAGAATGGCCCCTTTCTGGGGAATTTTATAAAGATATAGTTTTGGGCATAAAATAAAATGTTTTCAATGAAATTGTTTCGATAAGGTAAACAATTACGTATCGAGAAAGTAAAATTTGTAAATTTACCCACGCGTACAGTATGTGTGGAAAATGTACGAATTTGAAATTTTACATTATCCAATTAAGTTACAAGAATGTTCGTAAATGCAAGTTTCTTTGTCCATAAGTTAATAGTGATGTTACAAACTTTCTGAAATTCCCTTGAGTGTACCGAATAGCGTGGGCGTAAACTAGTGTTTTGGTGCGTAATTCGGGGGTTGCCTCTTTTTTTTGGGGGCTTTTTTTGACCCCATTTGTTGAGCTGAACTAAGGCTTAATTCACTTTCTTTCCTTGCTTTTTGCAAAAATCTGGCTTTTTTTCCTGCTGTCCTTATTAAGAAGGGCTTAATGTTGCCGACTCACGTTGCTGTGAAATTAAGAATCATGTTCAAAAAAAGTACGATTTTTTAAAAGCGGAAGAAAAAGCATGGGAAAAATCAAGGACTGGATTTCTTCTTTTTTAAAGGTTATTGGTGCGAGGGTCATCGTAACCAAATCCTACTTACGAACATTTCCAACTTAAGTACAACAGGGTACCCACAGACCTGGAAAACCTGTAAAAGTCAGGGCATTTTAAAATGTCTAGGAAAGTAAGGGAGACGTCTGAGAAGAATGGCTTATTTTGAAAAAGTCAGGGAAATTCAAAATCAACAAATTTTGTTGTTGCCATCCAAAATTAATGCTTTTAAAATGGTTAGCTCAGAGCCCATTTTCCGAGTAGAAATTTGCTAGATAATAACAATATACAGTAAAACCCGTTAAGAGTGACCACCAAAAAATATGCTATGTACATTTTCACTGTACACAGGTGGTCACTTCCGAAGTATTTTTATAAAGGAAATGTACACTAGAAAAAGCTAAACTAAAAAGTGGTCGCCATTTAAAGGTGGTCACTTTTCCAGGTTTTACTGTAGTCATGTTGTTGCCATCCAAAATTAATGCTTTTAAAATGGTTAGCTCATAGCCCATTTTCCGAGTAGAAATTTGCAAAATAATAACAAAATGCAGTAAAACCCGTTAAGAGTGACCACCAACAAAAATGCTATGTTGTTCACTGTACACATGTGGTCACTATACAAAGAATGCCTAAATTAAATTTAAATAAACATGTACGCTGAACTTATACATGTAGACTGTAATACACGTAGTAAAAAACACAAAACCAAAAAAGTAGAGAATCATCATGTCCAAGGGTTAAAGCAAGATGTAACGTGAATCATCTGTTACCTGGTCACTTTTTTAAGGTACATTGGCAATGTAAAAAGTGCAAAAAAGACAACAGACACTGGTCACTGTACACAATAAGACAGGTGGTCACTGGTCACTATACAAAGAATTTTTATGAAGGAAATCTACACTATAGAAAAAAACTACATTAAAAAGTGGCCAACATAAACAGGTGGTCACCATTCAAAGGTTATCACTTTTTCAGGTTTTACTGTATGCTTAAACGCCACTTCATACAGAAGTATTGAAGTTTTGAAAGTCAAATATTATCGATGGAAAAATATTTGGTGGCAGTTTTCTTTTCTTAGAATAAGAAATTCAGAAGTTAAAAACACTTAAATGCATTTTCAAAATTGTATAATTTGTAATTATCATCTATGACGATTCCCAAGTAAAATGTCAGCAATGTCAATATCATTTTAACGTTACGGAGTTTGTGGGAGTTTGTCTCAAGATATGATTTTGTATTTCCGAGAATTTTTTACTTCATTTAAGATAATTCAACGGTCACTTGAACATTATCTTAAAAAAATTAAAATTTTCTCTGCTTAATTTGAAATAAGATACGGTAGGATTTTTGGTTTTTGTGATGACGGAAGACGAGTCATAATTTCATTAATATAATGTATTGTTGAACAGACTAAGGAATTCTTCTTCATAGAAATTCTTCGAGAAAAAGAAAACTTAATCAAATATTTTTCCATCGATAATATTGACTTCAAAACATCTGTATAAACACATGGATTGTCGTCATGGATTAAATGTTTTCGTAAACCATGACTGAGCATAAATATCATTTTCAAGCAACTGAACTGAAAACTTTTATATATATTACAAAAAAAATTAGGACTGCCATTTTACGAACCAGATGACGAATTACAAACAACAAAACCGCGAATATAGTAGCAGCAACGACCGGATATTTGAGTTTCATTCTTACTTGAAAAAGTAAACGTTTGACATGAGCCTATCTTAGCAAAATTGTCAAATTGATTAAGTAATGTTTACCAATGTGTTTAGCGCTTAAAAATTCGGCTATAGTAAAAAAATAAATAGAAAACGAAAACATCTGCCATATTTTCTCAGATGTCAGGACTTAAGACAAGTTGTCGAAAAGAAAGCTTAAAAACATTTCTAGAAACACCGACTATCAATATAAAAAGTAAGCATATGCACACATAAATACTGTATGTGTATTGCACAAGTTTGTATATGATTATGGATTGGCAACGTATTGACGTCACTAATTTTCTGACATTATCATGGCAGGGGATTGTCAAACTATGGCCAATTAAACGTGTAAATATACGTGTAAATTTTCCAAGTCAATTCAATCAACAGTGTTCCTCCAGACCTGGAAAACCTGGAAAAGTCAGGGATGCAATGCAGTCATGGCGATCCAAAATTATCACTTCTACATGGTTAGCTCAGAGCCCATTTCCGAGTAGAAATTTTAAAAAATTACCACATTTTCGGAGTATAGATTTGAAAAATTTTAAACGTTTTCCATGTACAAATTTGCACAATTTTCCACATTTTCTGAGTATTAATTTGCAAATTTTTCCACGTTTTCTGAGTACAAATTTGAAACATTTTCGTGTCTTCCTAGTCTACAAATTTGCAAAATTTTCCGTATTTTCCTAGTATAAATTTGCAAAATTTTCCATGTTTTCTAAGTTAAAATTTGCAAAATGTTCCACGTTTTTCTGTGAGCAAATTTGCAAACGTTTCCGCTTTTCCGAGTACAAAAATGCAAAAATTTCCACTTTTTCCTAGCAAAAATTTTCAACATTTACCAAATAAAAAATTGTCACATCTTAAAGAAATTTTAGGCAATTTTTTTAAATTTAAAAAAATCTATGTTAGTTTTCAAAATTGGCGTTAGTAAATTTAAACAAAAAGATATTTACCAGTGTCAAATTTGCAAATATGTCAATTTTTCACGTTGTCATTGGTCAGGGAATTTTTTTTAAAAACCTAGAAAATAAAATTTGAGGGAACCCTGCTCAAGAATTTTTTATGGATGTGCTTAACAACCATTTTGATAAACTGACAATTTTTAAAAAGTATTTTTAGAGCATACTGGAACAAATTTCATTATTATAAACTTATTTTAAAATGTGCATTTTTAAAAATACCTTTTACATAATGTAGGCCTACGCTCTTATTCTGAAATATTGTTCTATATTGCACAGCACATTTCACCCAGTAAATTTAATAAAGTGGTAATTTATTCCGAATTTTTTTTAATATTTTAGTTTAATCGCAAGTATAGAAAATATTCCATTTAAAGCATCGGTCAAAGCATGAGTTTTATAGAGTATTTCATTCATCAAAGTGAGTTATACAGCATTTTTTGTGTGGAAATTATTATAATTATTTCGAAAGATCAATAGAAACATATTGTGTATTTGAAGTGCATCTTAAAAATCCATTTCGTATGAATGTTTACTTCTGAAAAACCTTGGACTTTTACAAGAATCAATCGCACACGGTAATGAATAAAAAATTGTTCCTTCAGCATACACAAGTTTTCTTTAATTACTAAGCAATCGGTTTTTGACATCAAACATTAAAGTGTCAGGAAAGCAATTAATTACTTAGTGGGGAGTTTTCAAGGAGTCACTCGAAGTTGCTATGTTTACAGTACCCGATGACTTTGCACGGCTAAGCCCTTTAGGGAATAGTTATTTTGCAACTTTATTTTTGGAATCGTTGCCATTTGTGATACCATTGGTAACTTCGCGTGATTATTATATATGAAAAAGATACAATAAAACACTGTTTAGTTAGATTTTCTGAATTTATAACCTCTTCACTAGTTTACAACAGGCACTTATTAAATGGAATAGCAGAGGGCAAGAAACAGATCCTTCTGTTGTCTATTTTTAGACTAATGCTCTTAGTATACATTACATTGTCACATAAAGATAAGTGGACATGTGATATAAAACACACAGCTGATCAGATATACTATAGGTTCCGAAAGAGTACTCATGGCTAAATGAACTAAATTTTATCTTCAACTATTGCAGTCACCAACCTATTCAAAGCTGGATAAATATTATATTTAGTCAGTTGTACGAGTTTCTGATAACTATCAATTGGCTGAGCGAAAATAAAGACCATATAAATGTACAGTAGTTAAAAATATTTCTTTTTCGAGTGAGCAATTAATTGCTGATGATTCCAGAGAAGATAACCTGTTAAAATCAACAAATACTGGATAGAGGATACGCATTTATAAAGCTAGCTTGAACGATTTTGTTCGTGCTTGTTTTCAGCTTTTTTCCCCAGCTTTGGAACGCCCAATGAACGCTGATATCAGCGTGATGGTCAGTGTGCTTGGTGGCGCCACTGCATGCGTTATGCTAGGTAAAATATTCTACATGCGCATTAGCATCTCATGATGAGTGCGGGACACGTTTTTAAGATACAAAGGCGGCATACAACTGATGGCTACACTTTTGACCAATAGTGATCCGTGTGCCACTCTGTGTCTTACAAATCTGCTTTCAGATTTCCAAATCTGGACATGCCGAAGCTTATAAGCGCTTCTTGTAAGCTCAGCCTGGCTCGGCTAAGCTTTCTTCGTGCGCGTCCTCATTTAAAACGCATGCCTCATTCTTATCCCGCTTGGTGGCGCTAGTGTACGCCGAGTGGTAAGCGCCTGCAATAAGCATTTATTGTGTTCTCACCCTATGGTCCTTTATGCAGACTTTGTCAGCATGCATATATCACGTGACATGTCATTCGTTCCATTGGCGAAAATGATCCAGAGGCAGTAACCCCGCACGTTCTTTTAGTTGTTGATTCGATGAAACCATCACCTGACCCTGCAGTCAGTACATAGTACCATTTGGCAGGGGGTAGGGATGGGGGTGGTCATTTTCCAAATTAAGTCGAAGTTAGCAGTCTGGCCATGATGGCCCCGCATCACAATTTCAGTTTTATTTTCCGTATTTGGGACTTTAACGAGGAGGATGCGATAGGATAGAAGGATGGTCATGGCAGATATAATATAGGAATTATCTCAGCATTCGCCTGGAGGAATTGTGGGAAACCATGAAAAACCACAATCGATGATAGCCGACCCGCGGCCGGGAATCGAACCTGGGTCTACCGAATGCAAGATAAAAATAACCTCTAGGCTAGCTACCTTGCTCGGTTAGGTAAGGATTGGTAACCCTGCATAAGATACAGTTTTTCAACAGGCCAATGGAAGCTTGGGTCATGGGAGTCTGTCTGAGACATGTGGTCATGGCACGACCCAGAAATTGACTTCATGTGCACTCGCTCCTTCTTTCTTCAAAACGGCGAAGCAATTGTCTATTCCACCCATCAGCGAAAGCATTCTTCGCCTGCAATATGCCTCAACAATCCCGATCATTGTCCTTTTTCTCAGTACTAATCAGTCACAATAAATAAAAAGTAAGTAGCGTACGTAGTCGATAGTCGTCAAGCAGTTGTTACGACCATGTACAAGATCACCGCAAGAAGTAGGCCACCAACCGACGCGCTTCCCCGCATAGCTCAAGAACAACCTGCTTCCACACACGGGATCGAGTTAAGCGTCTAATCATGTGATAGTTTCCCCCGTTTTTTCCTCCAATTAACCGCTAAATAATCGGCTATTTGAAGATGCAATCGATAACCGTGGATCGGGGAGGTCAGGGGCGAAAAACGATGAGGGCATCAGACGGAAAAGCTCACACACACCATGATCCAATTTTTCACCAATAATACATATCTTCGATCCTGATTCGAATCCTGAACAATTTACAAGGACTTACCTGGTTCATCGCGACGACTAATCTATCGCGTCGGCCGAATGAGTAATCAACAGCTGATTAAATGAAACGTTTCTTTTCGACAGAAGCGGATACGACTTTTCCGTTTTCATCTCGTTGAGCATCGGTGTACAGCTGCGGTAGAAGTCAATGGCCACCATAGCTGCTTGTGAAAATGTGGACTGCCGTAGCAAGCGAGCTTAGCTTGCTTTTCCGATACGCGACATCCGAAGCCGGATTTGAAGCGACTTGAGCGCCTTGTTGTGGAATAACGCGTTCGCAGGCAGGCATGTTGAGTGTCTTTTTCAATGAAATGCTAAGTGAAATGCTGTAAATAAAAAGTGGAAACAGTAAAATGTTGTGTATATAAAGTAGCTTCAGAAATAAATTGAATTGAATTGCTGTTTAATTGAATTTTATTCCAAAAAATTTAATATAGTTAATGTTTCGGCGCTAGCTGGAAGGCCCGGCCTTTCCCGGGGAATCATAAATTTACAATAAAAATGTATACAAAAATGAATTAAATAAAGTAAACGTACATTAATTCGAAAAATTCAGGGAAGAATGACTTAGTTTTGAAAAAGTCAGGAAAATTAAACGTGTTAATTTTTTTCACAATCCAAAATGAATGCTTATACGTGGTTAGATCAGGAGCCTTGCAGAAAAAAAAATTCGCAAATTTCTGGAAAAAAAAAAATTCGCAAATTTCTGAAATACTCACTACGCGCCAGTCGAAAACGTCCTTTTCGAATGGCCCCACAACGAGGGAACAATCAATCAAACAAACCCAGGAACAAACAACATGGACGCGTTTTGATTTTTATGTATATATATATATAGATTTTGTCTCAAGGCTCCATCAAGAAGAACAATATGTTTCCAAAACGTTCATCAGTTCTTATAGTTCATAGTTCATAAAACACACCCCTTGCAATAATCAGTCGAAAATTATACATTGAAAGTTAAATTTTAATGAAAAACTATTATAATTGAAGATTTTATATCATATAATCAACATATTTATAATCAATTATTATAAAAATTATCATCAGAAACAGTAAAGATTGTGTATATACAGTATCTGTTACAAAAATTAAATTGCTGCGTGATTTTTTAGTAGCCACTATCAAATATTTATTCCAAAAAACTCAATTTTCGACATTTAGCCTCCTCAAGAAGAGCAATGTTTCCCGAACTTTTTTTAGAGCAAAAACTTCATCCTTGCCTTCTCTCTTCCCCTCCCCTCCTCCTTTCTTAGAGAAAATATGTCATTAGTTCTCATAGTTCATATATAGTTTATAAGTTTGAATATACCACCCTTAGAAATAGTAATATTAGTCAAAAATGATACATTGGGAGTTAAAGTTTAATGAAAATTATTACAATTGCATAATTTACATTATAACCAATTATAATAAAAATTATAATCAGGAGCAGTACTGAAGGCTTTGTAAAAATTAAATTGCTGCTTTATTTTCAAGTAGCCACCATCAAGAAGAACAATTGGTTTTTCAAACATTTTTTGATCAAATTTTATTAGAGCAAATGTTTCATCATTTAACCCTCCCTCCTGGAGCAAAAATGTCATCGTTGGCTCCCCCACTCACTTTTTTAGAGAAAATATTTCATCAGTTCTTCATCTCTTCCAAATATTAAATCAATCAAAAATTATACATTGAAAGTTGTATTTGAAAAACCTATTTTAATTGAAGAATAAATAATTGAAGAGCAAATGTTGTATCATTTCTCTCTTCCTCCTAAAGCAAAAATGGCATCATTTCCTCATCCCCTTCCCTCTTCTTTGAGCAAGTATTTCAACAGTGAAAATCTATAATTTAATTTTTTGAATCAAACATATATATCAAAAGCTCAATTTATAGGCATTTAGCCTCCCTCAAGAAGAGCAATATGTTTCCGAAACATCTTTGGATAACCATTTTTTAGAGCAAATATTTCATTATTCCCCCTCCTCCTTCAAAAACATTACATCATTGCCTTACCCCCCTTCCTCCTCTTTTTTAGAGGAAATATTTCGTCAGTGCCTCACTTCTTCCAAATATTAAATCGATCAAAAGTATATATACACTGAAAGTCAAATTTTAATGAAAAACCATTGTAATTGAAGAATTTATATTATAATCACACACATGGTAGAGGTTGAGTATATACTTAAGCTTTGAAAAAAATGACATTGCTGCTGAATATTCAAGTAACCACCATAAAATATTTATTCCAAAAGCTCACTTTTTCGGCAATGGGGAGGTAGGTATGCGAAAACGGAACACAGGCGGTTAATGGATGATCCTTGACCTTCTACGGTGAAAATGGAAAATGAGCAGAACTCTTCGGAAAATGAACGAAACAAAGAAATAAAAATTGCAGAGAAATCAGTGACTTATTCCCCGTTACATAGTATCCTTTAATTTTTAACTAATAATTTTACTGCCATGGCGAGTTCGTCAAATTACAGGTGAAAAACATGTTTTCATTTTGGCGCCAACGCCAAAGCCTTAATTAGGCTTTCTTGGCATCCAGGAATGCCTAGAGCTTTTGCAAATTATTACAGTAGGGTTTGTCATCAGGTCGATGAAATCCGATTCTGGCCTACATTGGCCACATCCACCACTCATTGACACACACTTTTGATGAATATTTCGATTAAATTAGATATCGAATATAAAACTAGCTTTACTTGTACTTCTAACTATTATTGCATAGCTTCGCATTTTATTGCCCACCCTAATGTTTTAACAGTGTTGAGCCTGTCCTGTAGTCTGTTTTACCGCTGCCAAAACAGGCTTGCTACGGTACTGTGTGAAATAAACCAATTTCTAAACATTTTTAATCAAACTCCAAACATTTCAAAGTCATTTCACTGGTCAAAATCTGTTTTTAGCAAGATTATTTTGATTTTTTTCCAAGTTTGTTTGTTTTTTAACAATAAAAGGGCGCATTTTAAAATTATATAAAAATAAAAGAATAAATTTTATAAAATAATCAAAATGCATTTTATGAAAATAATACGATAATCTAAACCCGTCATCACAGTACTTAAATGGTGGAAATACCTCTGATGGTTAAAAATCAAGTCAAAAAACATGACTTCAACGATAAGAACTAAAGTTTAAAAGAAATCGTTAAACAAATGGTAAAACACAATTCTAGTGCATCTAAAGTAAATAATTATCTAAGGTTGCATTACTTTCCTAATAATTTCTAAAATATTCGGATTCAAATATTCAGCGGCCATTTACTTATTCGAAAAGACCGCCAAAAACTCACGCATCGATCGCAGCGCCACCCGAAACCACCAAGTATGCGCGCTTCACCGCTAGATGGCAGCACATAGAGGCTTCGGTTTAAAGGTCAATCCACTTATTACGTGTGCGTATGTTGTGGTCATTCCTTTGCAGATCTTCCAAAATGTGCGTAGGGTAGCCGGGGTCGCGTGATTATTATTTTTTTTATGCGGGGCCATCCGTTGCCTTGCCAAGCAAACCATGGATAACATTTTGGATACTCTTGTTAAATACAACAACCAAACCCAAGGCCGTGACAAAGTGTTCAGGTGTGTATATTGAGCCAAGTAAGTGTGCATTTTCACCTGCTTGCATGTACAGTAAATCGTATTGAATTTGCACACGTTTGTCGTCCAGGTTATTTCAGTATGGGAGCCGCTTCTTGTGGTGGTTTGGGGAGAGATACCGCTTTGATAAAGATGCCATCAGCAAGCTGAAGAATTTGGAGTATTCCTTGAGCACGGCAAGGAAACGTAAGTAACATGCGCTTGCGTACATGTTATTATATGTGGCGTAAAAACACGTTGGTACACGCATGATCTCATAAATACATGGACAAACTGCAGAAAGTAAACCTAAAAATCCCCATGTTTCTATTGCCAAGTGGTGACGTCAAGGATTGCATGCATGCATGCATGATTGTTTGATTCAGAATAAAAGGAAGATTTAGAAAACAGAGAGTTTGGGTGAAAATGGCCTTGAGATGTACATGGAAATGCGATTGTTGACCATGGCGATCTGGAAAAAAAAATTCATGAAAACTTAACACTGACCTTGTGGATTTTATGCATTCGATCATACAAGAAAATGCTAATTAAATGGTATTTAACTTGATATTCTTCTTCTTCAAGTGGTTGGATTTGATGAGACTAAATTGTTCAACAACCAATGTCATTTTATTTCCTTGCTCAACGTATCGTCATTAAATTGCCTTCAAAGTCACGGTCAAATAAATGGTATTTAGTCAGAAAAACCAGAGCATGTGCAAGATACATGTATGTTGATGTTATTCTAGTAGGCCTATTGCCAGAGTATTTCATGATTTCAAAATAAATATCACATTTAATAAAGTAATTTTGCAGTTTGTCTAAATTTTAATCTATATATATAAAATAGAAAACGACGCCATCTTGGTTTTGTGGATGGTCTTCTTTGAGCTTGGCAAATCCATATGATTGGCCACTCATGGTAACCCCCCCCCTCCCTCCCGGAGCGTGAACTTCGTGGGGAATAACAAGGCCATAAATCTTCTTAAATTTGCAACAGGCCATAAATCTTCTTAAATTTGCAACAGGCCATAAAACTGTCAAACAAGTTTCCCGTCCCCCATCCGGGATGTATCCAGGTCATATAGCGCCATCTTTTGGAGACAGAGAACAGCTAAATCTAACTCCTGATCGCATAAAAGGGGTTAGAAAATCAAACAACAATTTTAACCCGGGCAAGGCCGGGTATTACCGCTAGTTCAATATGTGGAAGAAAATTTTAACAACCAAATATCATATTTTAAACCATATTTGCATAACGTTTGGATTACATTAGATGATCATCACGTGCACGTGATCTAATTATATAGGGCAAATGGTTGCTATAAACATGTCTCATACAATGTTGATAGAGATTATCTCTATATTGTTAGAAATAAATTTGCAGAAATTGTATTTTTTCCCCATATTAACTAAGGTGCTTTTTATTTTATCAAAAGAAATTTCTAGCTTTTAAATCCTTTAAAGCTGCCTGGGAATAAGAAATGTTTTTTTTCTGATCTTTCTGCCAAGAAAGATGTTTTTTTTGTAAAATTCAAAACCAATTTCTGCAAATAACTTATCGTAGAAAACGTTTTTACATACCTGAGATCTTTGTGTGGTGAGTAGTGCTAATTAATGGTAGGCCTAAACGTTAACCATTCATTACTTCCAAAACGTTGATTATCTTGGTGAACTTGCAAACTGTTTTTAAATTTATCCAAATTGCAAATTTGACTGCAGAATAAACCATAATTATTGACTAAACCAAGGGGAAAGAAAGAAGTTCATTACAAAAAAGACCTTGACCCTGGTACTGTATGTGGTCATCATCTCTACCACTGTTGAAACCCACCTGATATATGCAATTTAATCTGGTGTAATCCTTGGTCAATGAACTGGTTGAAACGGGAAATGCCATACTGTGGAAATACACAAAAAGACAAAGGCTGAGATGACACTATGACCCTATTAACCTATTTCAATGATAGGCTACTAAAATCTTCAAAGTCAATCTTTTAAGATTTTAATACAACTATCTTTGTATAAACGACTGTGCCATGGATATTTCGGCTTTTAAGGGGGACCTGTGAACTGTAGCAAGCAAAAACGTGTTTACTCATGCAATTAATTCACAAAACAAATAATTGTAAAAATTGCATGATAGAAAGATTCAGAATTTCTGATAGAAAATACAATATAACGAATTTTAAGAATTGGAGGAAAAACACATGACATTATTCGACATCTTTAATTTATTAAAAAAAATTAAATATAAATATGTAACAATAGCTATGTACTGTAGTTGTGTTGTCATTCTCCAAATGTGGATAGTATTTCCATCATGTCTTCTATCTTTGATTAAAAAAAGACGTATTCGACAAAAATTAAATAAGCCCTCAGGGTTCACTTTAAGTTTTGAAAAAAATGTTATGTATTTTTTTACAGAAGTAGGTGTGATTGAGATTTGTGTATATTTTCCTTGCATCTCGTAACTAATTAAAATTACAGGAATTCTAAATATAGGTAATTTCTGTTTTATTTGTTAAAAGTTGGTAAAAAGTAACAAAATAAATTTATCATCTCAATTTTCTATTTCAGTATCTATGGTCAATTATTGTCTTATTGATCTTTTTCCTATTATCTTGGATAGAAAACCATGATGATCAAAAATTATGTTGTTATTGTTATAGTGTTAAGGCTCGGAAGATCTTTGGACACTATGTACGGTACTCTAAAGCTGATGCACTTGCCCGACTTGTTGTTGCGCATCACTCTGACGATGGCCAAGATTAACCAGGCTCTGTTTTTTTTGATGGACCATGTTGTGTGGTTGGGACGAGTTGGTTTGGTGGACATCAACAGGGAAAAATGGGGAGCGAGATCCAATAAGTAAGTACTGGCATGGCACGCTTTTACAGATGGGACAATGTCCCCAACAGCTGCGCTAAAATGTTAAGGAATTTTTATATGATCGCTGCCAATATGCTTGCTTAGTTCACGGTACTATTCGCTGTGTCTTCATTGTTGGGCGTCCAGAAGGATGATCGCCATCAAGCGACACGACGTTTGGCTATTTTTTACAGTGTTTCAACTGGTTAGTCCGTATCCAGTCTAATTAATCATCACAAGAAGCTTGTTTCAACGTATAGATTTTTGCTGCGGCTGTTGCCAAAACTTCCTGCAATTGCGTTGCTTGCAATCATCACCCACATGGCAATTGTGGTAAAAGCATACATAAAGAGTTATCTGGCGATGCCAGTTTGTGTTGAAAGTTTTTCAGTGGTTCCTCTGCAACATCCAAATTGGTTTTACTTTTGGGTATCACCTTGATTTCAGCACAAATGCTTAGAATGCCAGATTCTCCAACAAAAGAATGGTATTAAAATAGGAGTATGACATGACTGGCATAACAAGAAACTTTGTCGCAGTATACTCTTGCCACAATTTTAACTGCTATACAGTGTACTCCATTTTCTTTGCAGGTTCTGGTTTTGCAGTATTCTGATGCACTTTGTACGAGACATGTACGAGCTGTGGCGCCTGGTTTCCTTGGATATGAGGGTGCGATCCAGTTGTGGAACATCTTCTATGTCCTGCATGCATGCTGGCTTGGGCACCTGCTGTGCCCCGGTACCTCGACCTACCACTAGCTACAGCCTTCATGAGGATGTGTTCTCCACTTTCGGGCCAGTGTCACGCTGGGCTTTCAACCACAAAGACGTCGTTCTGGACACTCTCAAGAATGGCTGCGACTTGGTTATCCCTATGACTGGGCTCGGCTACTTGGATATACCTCCGGGAATGGTGGGAATTTGTGGAGTCGTTTCCTCTATCATCGGCATTGTCGCTCTAATTGATCCTTTTGCCCGCCTCCAGCCAAGTTAATTTGGAGAGACCGGTATCTATTTAACAAAAATCAGTTACTTTACGAGATGGCGAAGGGTTATACCTGCAGTGGTAACATTTTGAAGGCAGCTTCTGGTACAATAGCTATTATGAAGAATGAATTTATCTTGATTGTTATTTTGTCTGCAGGTACCTCATAGGTTCAAGAAATCCTAAATTTTCTGTTTTTTCGTTTCAAAACTATAAAATTAAAAAATTTGCTTAGTCATGAATGCATTGTCTATATGGGTACAATTAAAATTTTTGAAAAAATCCATGGATTTGATTGGAAATTAGTTAGACACGGAATGATACAAGGATAATTTTTTGCAGTTATAATTGTATTTTAAAAGAAATTACCGTTAGGAATCGTCGAATAGCTGTACCTGAAACCCTGTACCCTGAAAAAAAGTAGAACCAGAGAGGTACCTGCGTACATATCTGATGGGAGATAAAGTACACTTTACAGTTCATAAGTCAAAATTAATCATTGTCAGGTATAGGCTTTATAGCCCTTTATAGTGCAAAAAAACTGATTATTGGGACCACCACATTGCCGTTCAATTCATGTTTGAGAAATTTGTGGCTTTAATTTTGCACCCTCGTTATTTTAATAGAAGAGCCGGTTGCAATTTAACTAATCAAAATGAGCAGAATTTGGGCACCATTGGAACCAGAGTGAAATTTTTACTTTAATAATATACAAAAAGGCATGATTTCCAAATGATGGTGTTGAAATATTGATATTATGTATGTTAAATGCGCAAATTAAAACCTGTACATAAATTTAAACTGCTTGGTCGTTTTCTCAAGATTAGTAGAGTGTAAGAGCACCACCTGTTGCAACTACTCGTGTTAAATATCATAATTGCAAATAGCTATAGCTTTAATCAGTCGTAAGTTTGAACAATCAATTTGGAGTTGATTTTCAGTTTTTCGGCATTGCTGCAATTGTATTTTTTCTACATATTTTTATTTTTCAAAATACGCTTATGTCAGCAGTTTTCAAGCGGTTTGTATACAGGGTAGACCAGAAGTCAGTAACACCCCAATTTTTTCTTAACCGTTAGAGATGTGAAAATTCTGTTTGGGTCGTTAGATAAGATGTCATTGTAATGTTGTGTTATAATTATTACAAGACACAGATTGGTAGCTGTGTCATTAAAGCATTTATTAGCCAGGATCGTT
>JAQGBX010004272.1:0-15640 GCA_034698745.1 Megaphyllum sjaelandicum | reverse complement strand
ACTAGCACTAGTCTGGAAGCAGTTGAACAGCACAGGACATGAAGTGAGAGACCACTAGGATGTGGACCTCTCAGTTTAAGTAGAGCTCGAAGACTGTCTGGACTTCAGCAGGGAAGGCTGCTTTATATGCAGCTCAGGGATGTAGAGGGTTCCAAAATGGTCCCGGATATCTGCTCCATGTTGCAAGGGGCAAGAATGCCCTTGCTGGGGTTTAGAGTCCAGGTTGGACTGATCCCAAAAGTCAAATGGATAGGAAACCTGGCAAAAAGAATGTTTGGCTCGAGGCCAGGGTCACAGGCCAAGCATGGGTGACCTCAGGACGACCTCTCAGGTTAAATATCCCAACAGACTGTATAAGTTATGTTTGTCTTTCTGGAACACCAAAAACAATTCCTATTTTAAAAATCTATTTGTAACAATATCGGAGCACAAAAACACAATATTTTTTAGCTTTGTGTTCCATGTTTGTTTCAGGGTCACCCCAGACCTGGAAAACCTGGAAAAGTCAGGAAACTTGTAAATGACCTTTAAAAGTCAGGGGAAAATGAATATTTTTTTAAATAGTATGAGAAAAATTCAACAGATTCATGACCCATGGAAACATATTTGTATATTTTTCCTGCACAAATTTGCAAAATTTTCCACGTTTTCCGATGAGAGAATGGCAAAATTTTTAGACGTTTTCTGCATAAAAATGTGCAATAATCATCCACGTTTTCCGAGGACAAAATAGCAAAATTTTCCACGTTTTACGTGAAGGCATTTGCAATAATTTTTAACGTTTTCTTAGGACAAAACCGCATAATTGTCCTCGTTTTACAAAGATAAAACTGCAAATTTTTCCATGTTTTCTCCGTTAGCAAAATTGCAATTTTTTTAGATGTTAACTGAATAGAAATTTTTAATACATGTTATTCTCCACGTTTTATGAGGACAAAATTGCAAAAAAATGTCACGTTTTCTGATGAGAAAATAGCAAAATTTTCAAGACTGAGCAGAAATTTGGCAATATATAATTTTCCACGTTTTTCGAAGACAAAATTGCAACATTTTACACTTTTTTTCCGAAGACAAAATCATTTTTTTTAACGTTTTAGGTGCATAAATTTGCAAAAATGCTCCAAGTTTTTCGAAAACGAAATTGTTTCCCCGTTTTTCGTGGAGAAATTTGCAATAATTCTCCTCGCCTTCAGAGAAAAAATTTGCAACCTTTCCAGTTTTTTCGATTTTTTAGACGTTTTCTGAGTAGAAATTTGCAATAATTATTCACGTTTTCCTAATATAAAATTGCAACATTTTTCACGTTTTCCGAAGACAAAATTACAAAATTGTCCACGTTTTTTGAGGACAAATGTGCAAAATTTTCTACGTTTTTCGTATGAAAATGTGCACAATTCTTATATTACAAACTTGCAAAACTTCCAACTTTTTCCGAGGACAAATTTGAAATTTTTTTCCCGTTCAAATGTGATATGCACTTGAAATGCGTTTTGAAATGCATTTTTGAAATGCAATCAGATTGAGAAATTTCTTTATGCATTTCGTTAACCATATAGCAAAATGACCAACAAAATGACGTTGGTCATAATGACCAAAAAATTCCAAAAAAATGACCAAAAAATGAAGTCTAAATATTTTTTCTCCGTATGACGTCCCTTTAAACGAAAAATATTACGTAATTTTTTTGTCATTCTTCGCCCAAAAAATGACTAGCTAAAAATGGGCTGAAAATACCGACCCTTTAAAAATGCGAGTTTGGATAGCGTGTTGTCTCCATAGCAGGTATGTTGCAGGATCGGAACCGGCTAAGTTCCAACAATCTATTTCAAAATTAATTTTGTCTGTGTATGTCAAATACAAGTAGGATTGGAGCATTAAATGTCCCTCAGGCTGATAAATGAAGTGATTTTTTTTTATTTTTTTGATTATAATGGATGCATTGAAAATGCATTTCATTTACATTTGGGACAAGGTTCCACCCTCCCCCCCACGAGTTCCCCTGGGGTTCCTTTGAGAGGAACTATGGAAGGAAGTGCAACGGTTCTTCTATGTCCCTTGACCCCTTTTCTTCTCCGTTTTGTCGCAAACATTGCTAACATTTTCTTAAAAAGGCATTAGAATCTTTTTTTTTAATATTTTAAAATGGCCACACTTAACATTTTAAGCACTTAAGCAATTTAACTATCGAAAATCTGCGAACTTTTACAAAATTTGATATAGAGATTTTTTAATATCTCGCAAATTTCTACCTAGAAATTTATAAACTTTGCAAATTTCTACAAGGAATTTGCTAAAAAAGTGCGTAAATTTGTATTCATCAAAAGGTTACAAATTTCCCTGATTTTTTTTTTTTGGAAAAGGTTTAAAATTTAGCTAATTTGTTCTTTTAAATGTTTACAAAATTTGCAAATTTGTATTCATGAAAAAAAAATTTAAAATTGTGAAAATTTGTCCTTGAAAAAGGTTAAATTTTTACAAATTTAGACTCGGAAGAAGTTTAACGTTTTACAAATTTGTACTCGATTTAGATACAATTTTTTTTAAAAATTGTACATGGTAACGTTTAAAAATGTTAATAATTTAAACTCGGAATTTATTGAAAATTTTGAGGATTTCTCCTGAAATAATGTTAATCATATGCTGATTTTAAAGTGTGCAGCGTGACTTCAATTTAAATAATTCCTGTAGAGTTATCCATACCATGCTATAAATTTCCACCGATTTCTGAGTAAAAATGTTCGAAATTTGCCATGTTTTCCCTAGGAAAATTCCCAATATTTCCGATATTTTTCGACACTTTTCCCAAAATTACAAATTTGCAAAACTTTCAACATCTTTCGATTACCATTTTAGTAAAAATGTTAAAAAAAATTGTTTTTTAACAAATTTCCGAGTCCAATGACAAAATTGATAAATGTCTAAATGTTAGTCAAAATGCATCGATATCTCTCAAAATAAGCATGACAATTTATGAAAATTTTACCAACTTTTACGACAAATTGGCATTTTTTTAAGTGTGGCAATTTTTACACAATTTTACTCAGAAAGGGTTGATATTTTCACAAATATATCCTTGAAAAATGTTAAATATTTTTTTAATGTAACATCGAAAAATATTGAAAATTTTTTAAAATTTTTACTTTGTGAAGGTAATAAATCTTGCAAATTACATGTAGAATAAATCGATAACAGCTGGACACTGTCCGGTTTTAATAACAGGATTCAAACTTTGGGGCTGCATGGTATAACTTTCAACTTTAATGGATTTTGTATTTCTGAGGAAATTTATCACGCATTGTTGTTTTTTTTTTTTCATAAAAAATATGGGTTAAAACACCAGCTTACTATACACTGTCTAGTTTTCACTATGTTTTTTACTTTTATTAACTGAAAAATGATATACATCTTCCTTTTATTGAACAAAAAACCAAGAATCAAGAAGTGAAATAATAAAAGTGTGAGCATTTGCTTCATTCTAATCTCGAAAATTAAGCATTGGCTTTCGTTTTGATAATTTTCACAGAATTATTCACAGAAGCAGAAGCAATTCAAGTCGTAAGTATAATACTTAACCGATATGGTGTTCAGTAGATGGTCATGGCTGAGTTAAGTTAGGAACTATATATCCCAGCATTCACCCAAAATATATCGGCTGGACATTGTCCAGTTTTCATGTAGCAGAATATTGCATTAGTTAAATTTTAACAATGCGATGCTGGTCATCAAGCGTTTGACTCTCTACATCTCTATGCCCTTTGTCCGCTTTGTGTCTGGTCAATAAGGCTCTGCCCTCCTTCATCCGGACGTCTAAAAATTTAAAAAAAAATTATAACCTATTCGGAAAATTTTGAAAGTTTTGCAAATTTTACTTTAAACCTGTTAAAAATTTTTCAAATCTGTACTCAAAAACAGTTGCAAATATTTAAGATTTGTACTCTAAAAACGTAAAAAAAATGTATAGATGACCTCGAAAAATGTTAAAAATTTTCCAAAGTTTTGACTGGGAAGATTTTAAAGTTTGCAAATGGAATTTGATCTAGCTTTTAAGTTCTCCTAGTTTTCCAGGACTGGAGGTACCACGTTTACTAAACTTTTTAATTAATATCACATCACATATGCAATATATTGTTTTGATTAATTTTACTTTTACTTCGGGAACTGATTTTATCTGGCATTTTTTCAAGTGGACTTCCGAACTGGTCATTTCCACCCCTTTCTCTCTCCCCCTGACCACTTTGTGTCCTTGAATCAATCTATCTCTCTACCGCCTACACAAGGAGTCCTTTTTGAATAACCCCTATTTGTTATCTGGTCACTTTTTGTTGTTAAAGTCAAGAAAAAGCAACAACACGTGAGCTACATAAGCTCTAAACAGCGGAGTTAAGAGAAAAGTTCAATTCGAAAATGTTCTACTAGCTTTTAACTACATTTGATAAGCCTTAAATAGGGTGGTTTCGAGCTCAAAGGCTTGAGCTCTCGCGTACATGTTTATTCACTATTAAAAACTTCTAAAAGCAAGATATGGGATCCACAGTATCAGGCAAATACTGTGGCTCTTGCTTCAACTCGCTCCAGGCTTAGGACCCTGGAGTGCTACAAGGATGACACACGTGCAAACTTATGTTAAGGGGACAATACAAAATGTACTTACTTTTGACGGCCTTTTTACTTCATAAGTTCTGCATTGTTCATTCTCCAGTTTTCTGTAAAACTCGAAATAATGCACGCTTCCAAGGATTACAACCATATGATGCCATGCACCATACAATAAACGTTTTAATCAACAAACTGCTTGGGTCACCACGTGACCCAAGCAGACAAAGGCAACACGTGAGGCTTAGACACACTAAGGCCTCACACAGAAAATCAATGTCAACGTTAAAACACTTTTAACATGCACAAAACATGATATTTCAATTCACAAATATAGTAACCTTTAAAAACGATTTGGTTCCAGGCTTCCAGTGACTTGTTCTGCACGTTTTCCAAAAAGGCCTATCCTACCAACACATGGTAGTCAGACTTACCCACTGTGTTTAGAAAGACGTCCACACTCTGCAGTGACTTCAACAGTAAGGAAGAACAGGACTTGGGAGAACAAAGATCAACCCAAAAAGTGGGGTCTACACAAGACCCCCTGCAGAAACGTCACGGGAAACCTGGTGGCCAAATAGGACCACCTACAAGTCCATGGCGCTCCTCAAAGCATTTAAATTTCTCTTGCCTTTTCTGAGATTTAAAACTAGATGCTGGGTGAAGCGCTATAACAACATAGCTAACACTTAGCTGGGCGCGCTATTTAAAACCTAAAAACATGCCGACAATACACTACAGTAATTAGTATACACTGACGTGACAACATGCAAATGTCACACCCCACGTGAGGTGCTCAGGTGAACACCAGAAGCAACGCGCGTAGTGTTACAGCACCCTTTAACCGATAGCGTGCACCTCACGTGGCTGCTGTTAACCTAAAATTACAACACTTGCAATATAAACAACACCTTCTCTTAATGAGGGGTGGAAGCGAAAATTCATGCACAATGAAAACAATACTTTAAAAAAACAGGCTAACAGCAAAGCACTACACTAGACACAAATCACTGGTGGGGTGAAACGTTTAGCTGGCGGAGACCCAGTTGATGCGCGCACTTTTCATGTGCTGGCCCAAAGAGTCCCTTGGTCAGCACATCCGCGGGCATCTCCTCAGTGGGCATATAAGCCAGTTCAATATGCCCATCCTCCAGGGCTCCTCAATTCAACTGAATTCAATTCAACACAGTACCCTACAGTCAGCAATTGAATGCCATATGGTAGGGGGTATCCTCGCACGAAGTTATGACGGACATTGATGTGCTTCGTCCTGGAGTGGAACACCGGGTTTCGCGCCAGCTTGTGGGAGCTTTGGTTGTCATTGTATATGACAACTGGCCCCCTTCGCGATTCACAGGTCATCTTCTGCAGTAGTCTCTGTAGGTAGATTGCCTTGTTGGCCCCATCACTCAGGGCCATGTACTCTGCTTCAGTGCTGGACAGCACGACAGTTTGTTGCTTCCACGCTTCCCAGCTAACTGCAGCACCACCCAAACAGAACATGTATCCTGTGTAGCTTCGACGGTCAACTGCATTGCCAGCCCAATCTGCATCCACATAGCCGGTGGGTTGGCTACTTTCCCCGCCGAACGTGAGCCTGTGAGACTTCGTATGTTGCAAGTACCTAAGCGCCCTCTTTGCAGCCTTCATGTGAGCCTTGCTGAAACAGGTGTTAAATTGGCTCAGCATGCTTACCGTGAAGGACAAATCGGGCCACGTGCACGTTGCCAGGTACATCAGAGATCCCACCAAGCTCTGGTAGGGGAACACACTTTTGTCCAGTCGATCTACAGCAGCCTTCTTTGGTTTGGATAGCTTCGTGCTTGGGTCCGTGGGGGTGAGAGTGGGCTTGCAACTGCCCATGCCAAACCGCTAAAGCACTTCCTCCGCGTATTTGGCCTGCACCAGGGTAATCTTCTTGAAATCTTGATCCTGGTGGAACTCAACCCCCATACAGTAGTGGATGGCTCCCAAATCCTTTATCTCAAAGCACCATGCGAGGCATGACTTTACGTGGTTCATTCATTCGTCGTCGTTGGTCGCGATAAAGATGTCGTCAACGTAAATCGCAATGATGATGAGGAAGCCCTCCACTCGTTGCTCGTAGATGGAAGGGTCCGCACTCGTGAGCTGCAGTCCTGGGTTTCTTAGCTCCGAGTCTAGTTTCCGGAACCACTAGCGCCCTGACTGTTTCAGTCCGTAGATACTTTTGCGGACATTGCAAACACTTTTGGTCTGTCCATCGCTGATTTCAGACAACCACTGTTTAGCCAACGCAGATTGTGCTCCGTTCTCCTTGGAGATGATTTCCCAGGCGGCGGCCATTCTCTCAGGCACTTCCATGAACAAGGTTTCTTCTATTTCCACGTTCAGGTAGACCGCCGTCACGTCCATTTGGTGAACTGTAAAGTGCAGCTTCGCGCTGACTGCCATCAACGTTTGTATGGTGGCGAACCGTACCACAAGAGCATAAGTCTCGTCAAAATCCAGGCCTGGAATTTGCACGTAACCTTTAGCCACTAGGCGGGCCTTGCGTAGTTTGATGGCGCCGCTTGCCTGTAGCTTGGTTTTCAAAACCATTCTAGAACCGATGAGTTTTCTGTTGTCCTTCCGTAGTACCACTTCCCAGGTGCCTGACTTAAGATGTGCCCGGAATTCTTCTAGGATTGCCACTTGCCACTCCATGTCATCCAGGCCACTCAGAGCTTCACTTATCATTGTTTGGTCGCCTGAGAACGATGCGTCTGCCACTCGATCTCCCTAAGCACCAAGCAGCTCAATCTGGCAGACTTCTTCCGCACGTCAGCACTTTGAGTCCTCCTCACGCTGAGTAAGAGCTGTCGAATACGGTCGCGCACTTCTGTAGCAGTCCGTCTACGTGGCTTCTCGCTTGGGTTGGAGCCTCTTCTCAATGGTTGTTAATGGTGCAGTCCTGAGACGTCGCTTTTCCACTGGTAGTTGTGTCAGTCCTCGGTTTCGTGATCGTAGCGGTTGACAGTGGTACGGACGGAGCTGGTCTTCCGTTTCCGGGCGCCGCTGGCTACGTCCTATCGTTTTTACTAGCTACTGCCTTCGAAGTTGGTTTAAGGTTAATCCGCTCTACAAGGTCCAGCTCCACGAACTGGTCCTCAACTGCTCCCGATTGCGTTGGCGATGGTTGATCTTCTTACAATTCGGTTGAATCTGGACGGTAGAGCTTCCCCAGGAACGTTGCATCTCTGGAGTCCAACAGACTTCCTGTGCCTAGGTTCAAAAATCGCCACACCTTCGAAGTACCACTGTACCCCACGAAAACAGTTTTCGTCAACTTTGGTTACAACTTGTCTTGTCCGAGTCACTTCGTCAACACCATGGTGCGCTCCCCGAACCTTTGGAAATGGCTCACTGACGGCTTCGTTCCATGCCACAGTTCGTATAAAGTTTTGCCGTCCAGTGAGCGGAAGATACATCTATTCCTGATGTGATTGGCTGTGCACACAGCTTTGCCCCAGGATGCTTCAGAGAGTCTCGAAGAAAACAGCATACACCAGACCATTTCCATTAGGGTCCAGTTTTTCCTCTCCGCAAAGCCGTTCTGTTGCGGAGTGTAGGCCACGCTCGTCCTTCTCTGGATCCCTAGTCCTTTAAAGCTTGGTCGAACGCGGCGTTCACGTATTCGCCGCCTCCGTCGCTCTGTAGGGCCTTGATTTTGCATCCAGTGCGAAGCTCCACGCGTTGTTTAAAGTTCTTGAACACCTCCAATGCTTCAGCACAAGCGGGACTTGTCGTCAATAAAAGAGATAAAATAACGTCTTCCACCGTATGTCGTGTCCCGCATTGGACCGTCCAGGTCTGTGAGGATTAGTTCTTAGAGCTTTTTAGCTCACTGGTGCTGATCCTTGGGAAAAGGCTGCACTGTAGCCTTTCCCGCCGTGCAGGTACGGCAAGCGAGATTGTCTGGAGCTTCCCCTGACTTCAAACCTCTAACAATCTTGGCTCTACGCATGTAGTCCAAGTCAGCCACGTTCAGATGGCCAAAATGTTTGTGTTATTGCTGACGATAGGTGCCAAACCCCTTTGGCACCATCGTATCCGCTTGATTTTTGCTTTCTCCATGTGCAATGGCTTCGAAAGCATAGAGGTCCCCCTTGCGAGGTACCACAGCGATTGTTCGTCAGCTGAAGACCCGGATGATGACCTCGCTTTGAAAGAATTCCAAAGAACTTCCCTTGTCGGTAATTTTTGCCACCGACAACATGTTGGCTTTCAACTCGAGGACGATGAGCACTTCCTTGATGTTGAAGTCCCCACCGGAACTTCGGAGAAACGCGCTTTCTTTCCCAGAGACGGATATTTTGGCGTCACTAGCCAGTGACAGGCTTCCATCACCCTTCTGGCAGTCTGTCATGGTGCTCCGATAAGTAATCATATGGGACGTGGCGCCGCTGTCCAATAACCACACATCCTGGTTGTTAAAAAGTGACATCAGTGTCGCGTCGCCATCAGTTTGGGTTTAGGTTGCCACACAACTGACCGTCATTGCTTGCGCCACTATCCTGTCCGCCTGGACAGGCGTGACCAAGCAACTTACGGCCAAACCTCGTTGAACGGACTCACTGTCAGGAACGTTGCAGTCCGCAATTCGATGCCCGGTCTTGCCGCACTTGTAACACTTGAAGGGGAAATTTCCTTTCCCAGACTTAAGCTTCGATGAAGTGGGCTGCTGCGTAAAAATTCGCCCCTGACAATCCCTTTGCAGGTTTCCTCTTTAAATTCTTGGTGCCAGGCCCACTGGTCGCCATGGCTCCTCCGTCCTTTGCATTGCTGCCGTTTCTTCCTTAGATCTGAATTTTCTTCGTTTTTGCCTGATGCAAGATCTACAGGCGAATACTATCCAGCAGACGGAGTGTGTCACGCGACTTCATGGCGCAGACCAATCCATCGTAGAAAGGCAGTAGCGCCAGAATCAGCAGCATGCTATAAACTTGTTCTGGAAGAACCAGTTCATATTGGGGGAGCTTTTTGGCTCGCTCAAAGAAGCCATCGAGAAAGTCCTTGGAATCTCCCCGTTCTCCCAACTTAATAGTTAAGATTTCACTCAAGAGAGTCATCTTCCTTACGGGTGTCCGGTCCCCAAACACTGACTCCAGCTTCATCCAGATCTCGCGTGTGGTTTTTAAGTTTTGGAATTGCTTCAGTTCGAAAGCTGAAATTCCCAACAGCAGACGTGACTGGGCATCGTCATCAAGGTTGTCCCACGTTGCAACCGCATCAGTGTTGGTTTCGGTTGGTTCTGGCTGGACGTTTTCTCCACTAACCACTTGCCACACTTTTGCTATCTTGAGGACACACCTCATGTGGACTTTCCACGTGTCGTAGTTCGCCCTCGTGAACTTCTCGATTTTCGTTTCGGTCGAAATCTTGAAGAATTTTGTTTCTTCTTAATTCATGCGAAGTACCATAGAATTTCAGTAGCACACGCGTTAATAGACACACTACCAGTGATTATATCGTGTCTTAATTAATGTATGAATTTCACACAAAAATTAAACACTTTGCCACGAGGTGGCAGACACTTATCGTGGCAAACAGCTAGATAAGGTATAGCAAGCGCAGTGAAAGCGTGCTGGGCCCATAACCTGTTGTTAAAGTCAAGAAACAGCAACAACACGTGAGCTACATAAGCTCTTACCAGAGGAGTTAGGAGAAAAGTTATAGTCAAACATTTTCTACTAGCTTTTGACTACATTTGCTAAGCCTTAAATGGGGTGGATTCGAGCTCGGGGGCTTAAGCTCTCGCGTAAATGTTTATTTACTATTAAAAACTCCTAAAAGCAATATATGGGATCCACAGTATCGGGCAAATACTGTGGCTCTTGCTTTAACTCGCTCCAGGATTAGGACCCTGGAGTGCTACAAGGACGATACACGTGCAAACTTATGCTAAGGGGACAATACAAAATGTACTTACTTTTGACGGCCTTTTCACTTAATAAGTTCCGCATTGTTGATTCTTAGGTTTCTGTAAAACTCGAAATAATGCACGCATCCAAGGATTACAACTATATGGTGCCGTTCCCCATACAATAAACGTTTTATTCAACATACTGCTTGGGTCACCACGTGACCCAAGCAGACAAAGGTAACACGTGAGGCTTAGACACACTAAGGCCTCACACAGAAAATCAATATCAACGTTAAAACACTTTTAACATGCACAAAACATGATATTTCAATTCACAAAATTCACAAAAAAACAGTTACCTCTGAAAACGATTTGGTTCCAGGCTTCAAGTGACTTGTTCTGCACGTTTTCCAAGAAGGCCTATTCTACCAACACATGGTAGTCAGGCCCACACACACTGTGTTGAAGGAAGAACAGGACTTGGAAGAACGAAGTTTAACCCAAAAAGTGGGGTCTACACAGGACCCCCTGCAGAAACATCACGGAAAACCTGGTGGCCAAATAGGACCACCCACAAGTCCATGGCGCTCCTCCCAGCATTTAAATTTCTCCCGCTTTTTCTGGGATTCAAAACTGGATTCTGGATGAAGCGCCGTAACACATAGCTAACACTTAGCTGGGCGCGCTATTTAAAACTAACAAGCATGCCGACAATGCACTACAGTAATTAGTATAAACTGACGCGACAACATGCAAATGTCACGCCCCACATGAGGTGCTCAGGTGAACACCAGAAGCGACGCGCACGGTGTTACAGAACCCTGTAACCGATAGTGCACAACTCACGTGGCTGCTGCCAACTCGAAATTACAACACATGCAATATAAACAACATTTTAAGGTGCATTAGCAGTGTAAAAATTACAAAAAAGACAACACACACTGGTCACTGTACACAATAGACAGGTGGTCACTAGGCACTATACAGAGAATTTTTATAAAGGAAATATTTGAAGTTCAACCAGAAAAACTAAAACACTAAAATGTGGTCAACATAAACAGGTGGTCACTTTTCTAGGTTTTACTGTAAAGGGTAATTGCTACTGACCTGAAAAATCAAAGGAAAAATGGCAATTTGTGAGGGCGTTTTGTATTACTATTTTTAAGTTTTTTTCTGGAATTACTTTGAAAAAAAATCCCGAATTATTTTCAAACAAAGCTAGTGCTTTGTTTTCAAGGTATAATAATTAGCGAACAAATAGTCTTCGAGATATAAAAATTAGCAAATGCTCAGTTTTTTATTCTGTAATTTAAGCGAGAGCTAATTTTTATATCTTTAAAAGTAAGCATTTGCTTAATTTGAAAATAATTCAAAAAAACTTAAAAACAAATTCGATCATTTTCTCGAATTTACGTAATTTACGTAAATTAACAACAACAAACCGTTAATGCAACCGTCGCAGCAGTACAAATCAGGAATCGGCAACTATTTTGAGAGAAAGAGCCACATGTGGCTCTGGAGCCACGGGTTGCCGATGCGACGACTGGTATAAATTAAAAGTATTCGTTATGTTCGATTGTTTACTGTGCGCGCACAATAATTTCGAAAGTTAATGACTTCGATTATTAATTTCGTTTATTTTATATTATTTGGTTAAAAAAACCTCAAGAAATACACCGCAAAATACGTCAAAATCGGTTATTTATTTGCCTGCAACTATTTGCGCATGCGCCCTCTATCGCTTTGCACGTAAGAGGCGCAATGTATTGAAGACTATTCAATGTGCTGCGAGCAGCTGCGTTCGACAGCGCAAGACACGAGAAAACGCCGCAAACCGGAAGTGAGACAGGTTTCACCAAGCTGTGTTTCGCGCAACGCTCACTGACGCGCAAAACACAACTTGGTGGAAACCCAGCTTTACGGTCATGGCCGATTTAACATAAGAACTATCCCAGCATTCTCCTTGATGAATTGTGGGAAACCATGAAAAACCACAATCGAGGATAGCCGACCCGGGAATCGAACCCAGGTCTACCGAATGCAAGACAAGAATGCTAACCACTTAGCTACCTTGCTCGGTACTGCTCTTTAACGTGGGTTTCTATCTTCAATGCCTCGAATAAATACAAATGAATATACAAATCTCAGGTAGACATAATTATGCTTTGTTGAAATCATCAAATTAATCATCTTTGAGTTGCATATAGTAAAAAAATCCAATAAAAATTTTTCAGTGAATATAGCATAAGCCAAGTTTACCACCTATGGTTGTACGCTATATACACTGTAAAAAATAGATGCCTTAATTTAAGACACTATCTGTTTTTTTTGTTGTAGACAAATTAAGGCTTCTTACATGTCTTTTTTTTTGGTGTCTTGAGGTACGTTCACAAATGACTTTTTTGAGGTAGCATTTTTCCGGTACCTACCTTTTTTTTTTCAGCAGCCTTTTTTGTGTAATTTGTGGTGTTCATATATAACTGACTTTAAGTGCGATTGTGGCGCTATCTGCAAGCGTTATATGAGGTGAAAAATCCGGCGGGAAAACATTCTTGCACATGCGCAGTAAAATTTAGAGAATTCCGGTTTTGGTGCAGGACACGTTTTTACGGTACATCACCTGCTTATACAACGCGCGCGCGATCTCCCTAGCAGACGTATCGTGCATAGCGCCACTTTCGACCAATAGCGATCCGTGTGCCTCTCTATGCCTAAAAAAAATCGAAAAGTCTTCGTCTGCTATCGACTGAAAACTGACAAACTGAACTTTTTTTCGGGAGACTATTTCAAATGCACATGCGCGACTTCTTTTCAGGTACCGAAAAAATGCAAAAAAGTCATTTGTGAACGTACCCTTAAACTAAATAAGTCACAAAACCTGTCTTATTTCTTCCAATTGAAAATGCATTAAAAAGGCATTAAAAATGCATTAAATATTAAAAAATATCAAGTAAATTAACAGTCTGTAGACTTTTAATGATCAAATCGAATCAGCATGCAACATGTCTAGACTGTCTAAATTTCTAAATTGTTCTTGTTATACCTGGATTCGATCCTGCAACATATATGAGTCACGGAGACAGTGCCTTAGTGCACTGTGCTATCCAGAACTACTTTTTAGTATTGTCTTAAAAATGGTATAGAGAAGATGAATCGAAGGTATCGTATATTAAAGCATTTAAAATGCATTTGAAAATTCATTGCAAATGCAATTCTTTCCAATGTGGGTTCTAGGGCTAATGTACAGTTGAAACAAAGAGCATATGGTGACGTCACATTTTTAAATTGCAAGTGCCTTAATTTAAGATAGAATGTGCCAGTCAGGCACATTAAAAGTCTTACTTGGTGCAAGTGTCTTATATGGTAAATGGATATTTAGTGTTTCAGTTGGAAAACACATCCAAAATTCAGACTGTGTTTTTACAGTGTAGACTGATGCCTGTTAGTTGCTCAAAAATAATACATTATCCTAACACTATGTATATATATAAATTAATTTAAAAAAAAATAAATAAGAAAATAAAATAACATGCATCAAATAGAAATCGTACCCCTGCTGACCGCAGCAGGATAGCATTCTACCACTTAACCACACATTCTGACCTCTGTTCCGTAACCCTCCCCCCCCAACCCCCGTTATATTATTAACGAGACATATAAATTAAAAAAAAACATGAAGAAAAAGCCATTAAAAAAACATTTTTTTTTTAATATAGTCGGAGAAAAGCTTATACAAATAATGAAATTAAGGATCAAGATCCCGTCTTTAAAATTCGGCAAAATTTGCATTTCGTTAACTTTTTTTCTTACAATAAAGCTTTATTTTATGCATAAAAATAGCTTATAATCGTTCTGTACGAATGATATCTAATTCGTTTCTATTAGCATTATTTAAATGAAATTTTAATTTTATATAATTTGCGTTTATTACGAAGGTAATTCAACGTAATTAAGAATCTTTTGTCAATAATAAATAAGTGCGGACGGATAGCAATTAACCAAAATCAACCGTATATTCTCATTTCGATAACTTTATTAAAAAAAAGTTCCAAGAAAAAATTGAAATCATTGTGAAAATGCTCTAAATTCGACATTTCGAAAGCATGAGAAACGTGATAGTCTATATTCCTACAGCTAATATTATGTAAGGTGCAGTCGCGAATTTTATGTAGTTTTTCCTATAATTTTTAATATAGTAGAGCAAACAAAAAAAAATTCAATTTTACAATTACCTTGAAAAATTGCTCCTTTACTTGCACTTTCAACCAGAATTAAAAAAAGTTATAAAAACTGGTTGTGTACAAGTGAATAACAACTACACAGTTTTAGTTGTTAGTTATACGCAAAACTAAGCAAGCTAGGTGTGTGATTCAAACAGTGACTTCAAGGATTAGTCAACCCTGAAATGTTTGTATTTTTCATTACGCTTTTCTGCAGTTTCACTGATGTTTATAAACACTAATTTTACCCATTCTTTTGGGTGTTTTTTCTAAATTTTTTTAGTTGTTTTATTAAATAAAAATTGTTTGATTATAGATAATTGTGAAAATCGGCAAGGAAATTTTTCGACTAGATTAAATATTCTATTTTATTTTTCTTCATTAATGTGTAATCACATGTTAATTTTGTACGTTCCCTCGAAGTTTCCTCGATATTGATTATTTGATGGCAAATTTCTTAAAAAAAGAACGTCAAAGAAAATATGTATTAAAACGGAAGTGAACAACAATACGTTTTTTCTTCGACGTTCTTTTTTAACAAATTGACATCAAATAATCAATATTGAGGAAAATTCGAGATCAACATGTGATTAAAAAAATGAGTTACAAACAGTGCTCGTGGCATATTGGAACAAGAAGTAATACCAGTTTTAGAAGAAGACGCATTAACGCTCCAAGGGCTTCATGCCCTTCTATAGCGGCCGGGGGTGAAAATTTTTTTTTTCGTCTTTAGTATAAGTTACGTTAGATTTCATCTGCAGTGGTAGAGTTAGTATTGTTAATATTTGAAATGTTCGTTAGTTTTTTACAATAAATAGTTGCTATTCGGAGTAATAGCCACATATAGGGTTCCTGAATATTGTTAAAATAGAATAGTGAGGTAGTTTGTGTTGGATAGGGACGCTGGCAGTTTTATGTTAGCTAGGAGTGATTTTAAGCAAGG
>JAQGBX010004271.1:0-15642 GCA_034698745.1 Megaphyllum sjaelandicum | reverse complement strand
GAGTGTACACTTGGGTACTCCCGGAGTGGCCCTGGAGTACACTCGGGTACTCTTTTTGGACAAGTGAAATTCGCCATGTGGTACAACAGGCAGGGCTGACAACAGGTCTTTATTTGTAGTAGACTTTACGTCACCCATTCCTTAGTTTATTAGTTACACGTGAGAATAATTCACCTTCTAATTTAACCCCGTTTGTTAATTTTATAATGTTGTCGATAGCATCTTATCATCTTGTAATTATGTAAATAAATGGCTGGTCATTAAACGTCCATTGATCCTAGCAGTTTACGCAGACGTGAAGTGTATACGTGCCCGGAGTTTTAAACGCAAATTCAGCGCATGGCTCTACATCGCATCATTATGAATAATTAATCAGGAAATTGGAGAAACAGGAAATCGAGGAAATCAAAAATTCAAGTTTCCACGCTCGAAAAAAGTCACCAATCTTAAGGTGATCGATCTGGTATCAAAAATACTTTCACTTCACGTAATAATATGTGAAGCTCTGCGTATTTCAGCATATCACGAAATCAGCCGGATGTCATCCGAATTGTTTTCCCTCATCCCTTTCATGTTGCTGTTGACTTCGTTGAAAAATACCACAAAACTTGCTTCAGCATTTATATTGAAGAAAAAAAATGAAACGTATTGCCATGTGAAGCAACGCGGAAGAATAAATTACCTACGTCGTGACGAAAAGAATGACTAAATTGCATTTAAAATTTCTCTCCACCCGCATTTACAACAGTTTAGAGGTGATAAATGCGATTAAGATAATGAACTTTTTTCGTGTTTCAATTTCAAAATACCCACCCATTTTATCCATAATGATTCACGCAACGCTTAAGCTATAGTCGCAAACAAAATGGCCGTCATACTTCCGCTCCCAACCAAAATGGCATTTCCACGACAACTCGCACCTTATGAGTTCAGGAAATTCAATGTTTAGTGTTTCGACGCCCTATATTTAAGTTTTATTTACGACTTGGCAAACGTGTTAAATATTTCTCAACCTAAATACCATAGGCACGTTTATTATCCCTGGGATGCATGCTGAATATACCGTGTTACATCGCTTCCAGGGATACCACAAATCGCACCGAAATGATGTTTAATAATAAAAAAACGAGTATGTTATTTATTACTGCCACTAGTAATATATGCATCATGCAATTAATGGGACAATCGCCTTATGCGTCCTATATATGGGCTTGTTTCTTGTTTCTTGTGGTGCTTTTTCATTAAAAATGCCTATCGGGAATGAAAAGCATACCCGTATAGAAGCGCTGCAAGCTGTCCAAAATAAGTTTAGATGGCAAATTTAGGATTCGATCGGAATGTAAAAATGTTCTTAAATCGAAAATTTATAACCGAAATGAAATTCATTTTATGCAAATTTCACAATTGACCTTATTCGGGTTCAGCATGCACCATCCGGAGGCCTGATCCACGACCAAGATAATTGCATGTATGTATAACCTGACTAATCGTACGGTAGAAAAGTCATATTGTAGACTGAACTTTCATCGAAAATTGCATGTGAAACGACTAATGCGTTGTCCATGCAGTTTCTATAGATTGTTGGATGGAAAAGCATCGATGACGACCTATACTGTGCATGTAAAAGTATATGGTTTGTTTGGCAAGAAAACAACATGTCATTTTTAATGAAGATCTGGGAGTGGGTTAAAAATAAAAAGGTGGGGTCAATTTGTGACGGCAACGAGTGGCACTCATGTCGACGTTTAATTGTAGCAGCTTGCGCACCTCCGGGGTGGATAACACAGGGTTGTAATGTAACCCTGTGTGATCCACCCTGGAAGAAAATCTTCATGTTCTTCATGTTCAAGAATCATCTTCATGTTACAACCACCTCATAGATCGACATTATTGCATATGCGGCAACTTTTGACGAAAATACTTAATATCAGAAATTCTCATCATAGTTTTTAAACTATTTTCGTCCTCCAGGCAGTTTTCAAGATACATGTATCACAAATAGCCCCTGTTAACGTAGTACGAGCTGTTTCATGATTCGACAATTAATTAATCGAACTTGCATTGAAAATTGCATGCGAAAGATGCAATGGACAAAACGGCTAATGCGCCGGCTAATGCGTTGTCCAGTTGCTGGATGGAAAAGCATCGATGACGACCTATTGTACAT
Organism: Megaphyllum sjaelandicum; assembly: GCA_034698745.1. NCBI lineage: Eukaryota > Metazoa > Arthropoda > Diplopoda > Julida > Julidae > Megaphyllum > Megaphyllum sjaelandicum. Next base: position 13,475 of record JAQGBX010004271.1, on the reverse strand, counting down.
GCCTTCCCATGCTTTGAATAAAATTTATTTATTTATTATTATTTAAGCATACAGTAGCATGTACGAAACTGCAAAAATGTTTCGTAATGCATGATTTTTCAGTAAAAAATTTGCCATACATAATGGCATTCTCTGTGGGATTTTTTCTATAATGAAGGAAATAACTATGAATTGGAAGTTTACGAACCGTATTCCCCAAGCCTGAATACTTCATCTTCACTTTCTGTTAAATTATAGACTTTTACTGTTTGCTGAAATGCTATGCAAAATTAGAGCGTGTGAAATTTAAGCAGTAAACTCCCAATTATTAGTAATTCACCTTCGTTATTTATAGAAAAAAAAGTCCGAAAAAAATTGTATTGCATGCTTAAGCTACATGTTCATGTATCTTTGAAACATTTTTAAAGAAAGCGAACCACTAAAACACCATTTTAATGGACATTGCTATTCAGTATATGATAACAGTGGTATGATTTTTTAAGAACGTAATTGAAATTGTAAAATGGGAGGCAATTCATTTGTACCTTAACATAACTGTTATTGTTAAACTTCTAGTTTATTGCCTCGACCTTAATTAAATGATTAATCAAGCCTGTCTCGTTAGTAAGACTTTATTGACCACATGCTTATTTGTTAACGAAAGGGGCGTGCATTTATTTAAGGGTTTACGCAAATCTAAGCTACTTTATTTTTGTTAAATTATTCTGCAGTAAGTTTTTTATTTTTCAAATTTTGTTTCTCAAATAACGTTTAACCAATTCGCAACTAGATGGCACTGCGAGTAAAGAATGAAATGCATGAATATATAAAATGTTGCCTGTTAAATCCTACCTTCTTTACCTTATTTAAAACAGTTTGATGCATTGGCGGGGACTGTCTGTACCTCCATGCTACCCAGAGAAATTTCTTGCAAGTGCTGGCTGAACCTTAAACCGAGATTATAAAGCGCGTATTTTGATTGACGTTGCATATCTAGCTAGTGATGTTTTTATTTAAAACAAAATATACAAATTCAATTAAGCTTTATTATTAACAACAAAATCAATGTTGTAAGAATGCATGAATTAGCAAAATCTGTGACCAGTAAAATGAGTTTGATTTAGGCATCCATAAATGAATTATTTTAGGATTTTTCGTTTTAATTTTTTTATTTTAAGCGAACCACTGCATTTGCGCAACTACAGGATATAATCGGATTAGTAAAATTGAACAACTCTGTTCCAGAAGATTTGAGTTATTGTGAATTTAAATGTTTTTCATGTAATCATTTATTTAAAGGAATGTGACATTTAAGTGGTTTTTTTTCACATTTCGAGAAAAGTTAAGATTCCGATTTTTATAAAGTAACTTAGATGGAAATATAAATAACCACATCGTCTGCAAAGTGACTAGATGAGGATATGCAGTACATGTTTGTAGAATATAAAAGTACAAGGTGCATTTAGCATTATTCGATATGTATTTCACCCATCCTTTGTTTTAATCAAACGTAATATCTCTACAGGGTGATATTCCTATAAAGTCACTTCTCAGAGAAAAAAAAATTATATCTTTAAAATGGTAACAGAGACGACGATAATTCACTCTAGTAACTTTGAGTTCTCCATGCGCTATCCGTAAACCATATTCCCTGTGACCTTGAATGTCACGTTCAAGGTCATCCATGTGCTACGTCTGCGGATTTTGCAGATACGTTAAAAATGTTAATTAAAAACGTTATAGGGCGATGCCTAATTATTGTAATAAAACTGGTTTCAAATTGTTTTGAACATAGCACAGTGTTCCAGAATTTGTCTTCTCCACGATTTACTCCATAAACACTTAGGCTGCCCTGCATGATACCAAAGCTTTGTTGGCTGCATAAAATAAGACCACAAACCTGCTAAATTGTAGATCATAAGTGCGTGCTAAGGCAATTTTATTTCATTTGAGGATATTAAAGTTTAATACTGTATTAAGGTGTGGGGATAACAATTATTCATTGCTTAGGAACAATGCATGTTCTCAAATACAACATTTTAGAAAACGTTTGGCAAAAAAAATGAATTAATCTTACTTGAGCACATACTCAAAATGATAAAAACTAATATATTTTTTATGCAAAAAATGAATCACTTAAGCACATATTAAAAATGATCACCACCTGCGACGATGCAGTCTTGAAATCGCCTAACATGGTTTTCCCATGTTTAAGGTCTGATTTTTTGCAGCCCACAAAGCTTTGGTGTCATGCAGTGCAGCCTAAGTGAGTATAAAGTAACTCGTGGAGAAGAAAAATTCTGGATCGCTGTGCTATTTTTAAAACAATTTGAAATCAACTTTATTATACTTATCAGGCATCGTCCTACAACGTTCTAATTTACACTTTTAACGAATCTGCAGCGGTTTCTAAAATATTTGCAAAATCCGCAGACCTACACATTGATGACCTTGAACGTGACATTCAAGGTCGCAAGGAATATGGTTTCCGGATAGTTCATAGAGAACGCTTAAAGTTCCTGAAGAGAATTATCTTCGTATCTGTTACCATTTTAAAGATATAATTTTTTTTCTATGAGAAGTGACTTTAGGAATCCCCCTGTATACACAAAACCGAAGTAATATATACACTGTACTTTTGGAAAAAGAATTGTGGAATTATGAACATTTACCGACAGCAGAATAGTTCGGGATTACATTATGACATACTGACAACTTTTAAGTGATAGATATTGACCGATTAATACTTAGGCAGTTTTAGTTTGCAAGAACTCACACATTTTTGAAATTTTTAATATTATTCCAAAGTTTGATCATTGTAAGCACCACGTAATAATAATTTAAGGAGTGAATTCATATACAATGTATGCATTCAGAATCTAATTTCCAAGTTCTCTAATTATCAGAAAAAACTTCAATGACACAAACTTGATAAACATAAGAAGCTATGCAGAAATTTGTTTGTTATACTTACCAAAATTATTTCCTGTATACTGTAAATGATATGTTACAGTTGTAATGTCACCGCATTGAAATGGTGTACTGTGTACGAACAATTATGAAGTTAACTGTCAGTAGTTGTACTATTTAATCAACAAAGACTTAATGCTTGATAAGTAAGAAACCCCTGAAGAGTTGAAAGGCAAACCGAAAATGAAATTACAAGGCCAAGGTGGCTTATTTGCTTGTATGCGTATTAAAATAAACAGATAACACTCCGAATAAACATTACGAAATAAATGCAACTGAACGGAGAGGGAACACACCTGTAGCTAGAATAACGTGTTATCAATAATAAATATGGAATTACGAGTGATGCTACTGTTAATAAAATTTTCATTAGATCATTAATATTATCAACAACAATTTTTCCAATATCTTTGTGCTTTTTTTAAAAATAATAATAATAACAATAATAATAATTAATCTATAGATAGGAAGATATAAAACACCAAAAGAGGGGTTTTGACGTGAAACATGTTGGATTAGAAGATTTTTGTCTCGATAAATTACTATCGCATAAAAGCTTAGAAATGAAACTGTCTGATTTTGATACATGTAGTTTTCTAACATTTGCACATGTTTAAGTTAAAGCATTCCTACAATCATGTTAAATAATGTTAATTCTATGTTGTATGAAATGGTATCATGTTCTTTTTGGTAGCTACAGAATGGTATTAATACTGTTTTACAGCTACATAATGTTATATTTTTTTAAAGAAAATTATTAAATACACAAAGTCATCAATTGTTAGTAGTTATTAGTTGTTAAGTAAATATGAACAGATTAAAATTATCAAAAGACAAATAGCGCCAAAGAGTACATAGCAAAAACATGTAAAAAACCAAGTATAATAAATAAATAAATTGAATAAATTTGATTAAAATGAAGTTAAGCTCGTGGTTCTTGATACATTAAGAGGCATCTCAGAATCGTTTAAAAGCAAATGACAATTACCAAATGTTCCGCAAAATGACGTCACATAAATGATGTTAAAAAAAGCGCAAACAGGAACTGTAAGGCGATATCACCTAAAGGGGCCTAAATAGTGATATACTGAACTTGAAGCACTAGACCTTGTTCTCAACAATAGGTGATCTTGAGGTAAGCCCGAATGGTTTGCTTTTTTATCAGTCTCAACCAATAGAAACTGAAAAACGCAATTTATTTTAGTTAAAAAATAGGCGAAGTTTATTTCCACATATATATATATAAAATATGCAAAATCAATAACGAAACACATTTAATAACATCGCATCTTCACTTCAACTCTGCAGAATATTGAGATGACTAAAGAAAAAGCAATACTGGAAAGTAATGCAAAGAAATTGGAGACCTGAACTGTACATGTTCGAAAAGGTAAAACTATTGCTAGTTGACTTTTTCTCCAATAATGAATTTAAATTTATATCATCAATTTTAATAAAAATATCATTAACAAAGTAAATAACATTTCTTTTGCAAAAACGTTGTTCATAAAGAAGCTTGAGGAATTATTATTTATAAATTTTTTATTATTTGTTAAATAATAAATAATTTTCAATAACGAAATTAAAATTACAATAAGAAATAAATAATTAAATTAACTACTTTTTAAATACCCTGGCTTTTGTCTACGTTTGATTGGATTTATTTTACATTTAAAAGACTACCAGAAAAGATACAATTTAAAAATTCAGTTTCTAAAATTCAAGTTGCGTGTTTTTAAAAAAAGCCAGCTTCCAACAAAAATTATAATAAATACAGCTTGAACATTATGGAAATATTGTTATCTGTTTAATAAAACGGAAGCTTTCTTTTTCCAAATCTTCATTTACTCAATAACATCTTAGTTAAATTGTTAATTTTAATTATTTAATCACGTCCATAACAATTGTGGTTATTATACAAGTACGAACATTTCCGATTTAACATAAATTGATATCATCGAATGCTTTGATAGCTTCAGTTACGCCATCTGTAATATAATATTGATATTATTTGAAATATAGGAAATACAGAAAAAAGAGAAAAATACTATTTTTGTGTTCAAAATTCCCTACATCTTTTCGAAATAAAAAGTCTTATGTGATAATTTGATATATTTTTATTGCAAGCTACCGAAAGCAAACGTTGATTGAGAGATAATTGACAAACAGAACAAAGCGGCATCGGATGCCATATTGCATTCATGAAACTTAGAGCAGAAAGATTCCAGTTTTCATGCCAGAAGTCTTACATCTTGGCCCAGCTCTTACTAGTCCTTCTTCGATCAAGCACCAGGAATGTCTTAGGAAAACCTCAAATCAATGTGGAGTGCAATCTTTACAGTCAGATCGATAACTTCAAGGCCAACGAATTTAAACTGATGTGCAATAATCAGTTTAAAAACTGCTTTCTGTACGTCGAATGGCCCAAAGACGGTTATGCTGCCTACGCCATTGAAGATTTGCCTTCATTCGATCTTCTTATAAAAAACTGCTCAAACACAGGCATTATTACGGACAAGATAGAACAGCTTGACTTTTCAGATGGCAGAATCGCCACTATCCCAACGAACTATTTTTGTTCCTTCAAGAACCTTTCCCACCTGGCTTTGTTTTCCAATGAGCTATCTGAATCTGACAGCTACGGCATTGCTCCATATTGTGAGTCAAGACTGGCCACCTTGGACATGCAACACAACGAATTCCTAGCACTGCGCAATTTCAGTTTTGTTGGAAGCCCGAATCTTGTCGAATTGGATCTGTCCATCAACCGCATTTCCAGAATCGCTGAATTTACATTTCACAAGTTAGACAGCCTGAAAAGGCTCAATCTTGCTAAGAACAAACTGCACAGCATCTCTTCAGGGGCATTCCAGCCTCTGAGTAGCTTGCAAAAGCTTGACCTTTCCAATAACAAGTTGAACGACACGAGCATCATTGACTTTGGGTCACTGGTCAGTTTGCAGTTTCTGAATCTTGAGAATAACAAGTACCGTACCATAAATGCACAACTTTTTATGGGTCTCACGAGGTTGGAAACATTGCTGCTCAGCACAAACAACATCATTGCCGTTCCCGGGGCATTTTCTTCCCTGACAAGTCTCGTTGTTCTTGACGTAAGCAGCAACCATATAGTAAGCATCGCAGATGCTGGCCTGTGCAACTTGCAGAATCTGTCGAAACTCTACCTGTCCTCCAACCGTATCATGTCTGTACCAAAAGAAACCTTCTGCTCCAACAACAATCTTATTACTCTGGATTTGCGTTCCAACAAAATAACGGACTTCCCCGACATACCCTTCTTGGAGAAATTGGAAATTCTGATTTTGTCTGCCAATCTGATGTCAGAGCTGTCTTTAGAAGACTTTCAAGTTTTCTGCCACCTCAAAAACCTCCAGAAGCTCGATTTAGGCTACAATTATATTGACCGCATTGAACCAGGAATGTTCGACTGTCTGAAGAACCTACAAGAGTTAAAGTTTCACAACAATCTGCTGACAGGCATACATGGTCTTCTAAACGTCACCGATTTAAAAATTAAATCACTGACTTTTTACAGCAATGCAATTACGGATGTCACGTTCGATGAGATTCCGTGGAGCGTGGTCACGTTCAACATAAGCAGTAACAAGATTGAACAATTTCCAACTTTCCGAGAAGATGTGCGACAAAACCTTTCACTGCGAATGTTAGATCTGGCCTTTAATCCAATTCACGGCATAGTACAGATCACCGAGCTTCCAGTTCACTTGGAATACTTGAACTTGAGCGGCAACAACATTGACTTTTTTTCCATCTCAACCAGTCTGGAGCACCGCGACAACGAATTTACACTAAAATCAATCAACCTGTGTCTGAATTCCTTTTTTCTGGTCTGTCAACCTCTGTTGTTATGGGCCAACAAGAAGATTCCCATTATTGAGCTTGCAGGCAACAAACTGGCATGCAATTGCGAGATTGATTTTATACATCGACATATCACACGTTATCCGATCATAAAAACGCCATACACTAACATATCAGAATACCAATTACTGGGCACCAACTCAACTCTCTTGGATGTCACCCAAGTACCGAATCCAGAGGATTTCTTGTGCCAAGCTCCAGAAACTGGACGTGTCACGCACCAGTGCAACACTCGCAGCACTTACAACGCAAAGTGCGAATTGCCCTGCCCAGACGTTTGCTCGTGCTACCTTACCAATACATTTGACAAGCAGCTGATAAACTGTTCCAATCGTGGCTTGTCCCAAGTTCCGATAATGAAGCCCAGCTATTTGCAGGTAACCTTGAACCTTTCCTTCAACAGTTTGGAATCGTTAACCTCTGCCATGCTCACATCCTATCCAAATCTTCACGTTTTGCATCTTGATCACAATCACTTGAGATCTATTGACAGCAATGCTCTTCAAGCCGTCCCTCAACTTACCCACCTGAATTTGCAGCACAACCTATTGCCCAGTATTTTACCTAAGACGTTTGACAGTTTGCCGAATTTACTGAACCTCGACATTGCCTTTAATCTCTTGGCCTACATACCAGACGATATTTTTCAACCGTTGCATTCCATCCGGAATCTTCGATTGCATGATAACTTGCTAAGCAACTTCTCAGTATGGCAACTGGGGCACCTGAACTCCGTAGACCTGTTGCAAGTGACGTTACGGGACAATCCCTGGAGTTGCGACTGCGATTACATAGAGCAGTTCCGCAGCTGGTTGCAAAACTACTCCAAAGTTGTGCTCGACATAAGCCAGGTCTACTGCACATCCAGCGATGGGATTGTAGCCAACACTCCACTTATCTCTTTCAATGCGTCCTACTGCTACGATACAAGTGGATATCCTGTCTTGATGGGAAACATTCCCGCTTTTGCCAGCGCTCTGGCTTTCCTGGTGTTCCTTTCCTTGTCAGCTGTGCTGGTATTCATATACAGAAAGGAGATGCAGGTTCTGGTCTACTCACGTTACGGTATTAGGCTTATGCATACAGAAGACGAGGCAGCTGATAAAAAGTACGATGTCTTCCTTGCTTATAGCAGTTTGGACAGTGACTTTGTGGTGGAGAAGTTGTTACCAAAACTAGAACAAATAGAAAACGCCTACAAATTGTGTTTACACGAAAGAGACTTTATGGCGGGCGGTTACATCACTGAACACATCTTGGAAGCGGTGGCGACAAGCCGTCGGACAATAATTCTTTTGTCAGAGAATTTCGCATCCAGCAACTGGTGTCGCTACGAGTTCCAGATGGCGCACCTTCAAATGCTGAAGGACAAATCTAACCGAGTCATCGTTATCCTCCTTGGACAAATTCCAGACCAGCTGGACCCTGAAATGAAACTTTACCTAAAAACAAATACTTATCTAAAATGGGGGGATCGGCTATTTTGGGAGAAGTTGTATTATGCATTACCGAACAGAATTCCCAAAAAAGAAGAAAATGTTAACTAAAAGGTAAATTTGTAGCTCACGTTAAAAAATTCTATGCATTTTACAAAATATACTTTCTTTTTTTTAATGTATTAAATTAGTTTTTTTTTAAATAAAATATATTCTGAGATCATTTTGAAACGCATTTGCCTAATCTTAATTTTCAACACAAACTGAAAAAATTTTTTGCTGCAATTTTCGAAGGTATACATGTATAATTTTTACGCATTTTTGAATACTATGCATTTATGAGTACACTTTAGCAAAAAAGTTGGGTGCCAACACATGATCATTGTAGGAAGTCAGGATTGAAGAAATAAGAATCCCCCAGAAATTTTATATTCAACTTTCCTGACTTTTCCAGTTTGTTTTTTTAAATTCCCTGACCAATGATAATGTCATAAATTTACATATTTTTCAAAATCTACACAGTAAAATATTTTGCAAAATTTATTAATGACAATTTTGAAAATTAACACAGAAAAATGTTAAAAAGTTAAAAAACATTTGCTTGAATTTTTTTTCGTAACCTTGACCTAAAAAGTTACGCAAATTTGACCTCGAAAAACGGGGAGAATTTGGAAAATTTGTACTCAGAAAACGTGAAAAATTGTGTAAACTTGTACTCCGAAAATGTGGAACATTTGTGCAAATTTTACTCTGAAAATTGGCCCTTGTAGAAGTATTAATTTTGGATCGCCATGACTGTGTTGAGTTTCCCTGACTTTTTCAAAATAAACCATTCTTCCCTGACTTTTCCAGGTCTGGGGGAACCCTGAGTAATAAACCAAGTGAAATTACTTTATTTAGCAATAATTTCAGAAGACAAATTTCAATTTATGATCGAACCATTTAAACAATGATTGAAACTTGTTGACAAAATAATGAAATTGCCTAAACATGGATTTCCTGAATGTCGCGCACCGTCCTTGTATATTCTTAACTCAAAAGTACATTGAATTCCAGATGCTCAACATAATTGTGGAATAAAATCCATAATGTTAAAGCAAACTCAGTTTAAATAATACTCAGAAAATCACGATTAAGTTTAAAATAACTGCAATAAATTTTAATTCCCAAAAAAGATGAGGAAAAGTCACACTAAGTAACACATACTGTATGTCAAAATGCACTCAAGAGAGAAAAAATGTCTACCAGCCTAAAAACATTCACAAATTAAGAACAAAAAATGGTACAGAAATGGAATCTAAAGATTTGCTTCATGAATACAAGAGCGTACATTTTATGATAAACCACAGCACAATATGGTGGTTAGCAAATTCAAAAACATATCAACGATTTTAGTTTAGAGACGTATGCAGGGTTCCTGCTTCAGAGCTTGGACTCTGTGCCTTCATCGAACCATAAAAACCAGCAGAGAAATGCCAAGATTATAGCAAAGAAATGTGGTATTTTTTTTCATAAGCATTGGCTTGCACTTATCTAGTTGTCCAGTTAGGAGCAAGTGCGCGTAAAGCACTATTTACTCCAATAAAACGTAGAGAAGAAATATCTAAAGTCGTATATGGATCTACACACTACTTATTTTTACGTAAATCCAACTGGATAGTAATTTTTTGTAGAAATATAATTGGTTATCATTCCAGACACGGATGCTTATGGCCACGCACAATCAAACCGAAGCGTGTCACCTAGTAATACTACGAGGATTCAACTACAAGGAATCGCAGCATCAGGGACCAAAACCACAAAGAATTTGTCTATAGCAAAAATTAAAAAATAAAGGGCACAAAAATCTATCAATTAAATCGCATCCTCTTCCATGCCACAAATAAAAACCCCGCTACATGCGCCGAGCAGGGAGTTGATCTGTGCCTGAAGTTTGGCTCAAATTCAGCAACTACGAATAACGCCGACGAAGATTACACGCTAAAAACAATTTGCAGATATAGGAATTCATCTATTTACACGTGTGAACACTTTCTAGAGCAAACTTTCGATGCCATCAACCTGTCTTGCGAGACGTGACCAACTCTGCATAAATAATGCAACAGAGATAATCGGGAAGTTTTTTTAAGAAAATTATCCGAGGATTTGCAAGAAAATGTGACAAAAATGCAACAGGAAATCTAAATGAGAAAAAGATAGTCTGTTGGTTGCGTAAAATGTGGCACTAGTGCAGAATTCAGCATCTTGTGATCAGTCAAATAGCTAAAACTAGTCAATGTTGCCACGCCGTAGAATAATTTGGTACCAGATGAGTTCGTAAATTGTGTAATAAACGAAAACATAAGATTCGACTATGTGAAACGATATGGTTCAACACAAATGGATGAAGAATTAAGTTAATGAAACAACTAATATGCTGGAATATGCAATATGTCACCAAAATGCACACAGCACAAAATAACATTCTCACAAGTAGCCATATATTCCATTCAATTCAACTCAGTATACCGTATTATTAGCATGGAAATGCCATGTGGTGTGTGGGCACATATCTCGTACAAAAAGTACCAAGCGTGGCAACAATGAAGATAATGGCGCATGCAAGACAAAGGGATTCGGTTTTTAAACAGTTCGGGATAGATCATTAATCATCATATAGTTAAACTGATTTTGATTCCGGTTTGATTTCCATACTGATTTCTGAAATAGCCGCACATGAGCATATGCAACGCACCTTTTAGATAGAAATCATAAACCTGTATTCTTATCGCATTATAAATTAATGGACAAATTTTAGCGAATAAAAGCATGGAGAATGCAAATATTTTAAGCAAGATTTATGCAAAAAAAAAATAACATTGGAGAAAATTCAAATTAATATTATTTCAATTTTTTTAGTTGTTCGAAAGAGCTATTCATAAACTTTCATTGGGATAAAAAAAATCCATTTGCACTAACCATTAAGTGCTTAATTAGCATAATGAACAGCTTTTGCCTATGACCAATCTAATTCAACGCACATCCGTTCTGGTAGTGCATGCCAGTAAATTTATTTTTCATGTCATCTTAAAGCAAACTCTTCTTCCTTGTGCAAAGTAAATGATTAAACTCGTCATGTTCTCGAAACAATATTTTCACTAAGGCGATCAAAATTGTCATCAATTCACACCAATTACCAATATAATCCTGCTGTCCCTATTTAAGAAAATGAGCATGAAACTGTTATAAGGGAAATTTACAAAGATTTGTTGGGACCGAGAGACAGTATATAACTACGGCAGTGGCGAATATATCAATATGAATCTGATACAAGTTGAAAACAAGTAAATACTATATTTGAAGCCCTCCCCTTTCACTGTTCCCAATTTGAGGTGAAAAAGTTTCCAAAGCAATACAATTAATTACACAGGTCATAAGTGCAGACACGTCACTTGGTTAATTTGTGGATCGAGTATATCGCAAATTTGTGAGGAATTCCGCTGATTTTGGCATATAAAGGATGACGGAAAATAAACCATTCCTGGATAAATGGCAGCAATGCAATTGCGAACAAATACGATGATCGGCCGCAGCTGAAATATCCGAATTAACTGCAGGTATGATTTAAATGTTAAAGTTCTGTCAGCTCTACCTGCGCTCGGTGATAACATTGCCAATAAATATAATCAGCAATTGCTCAACATTTTCCTCAATTATAGGCAGTTTTATTTGTTGATTGAATTGAACAGAACACAAGTAGATGTGTTAAGCATTCTATAAGAACCATCAATTAAGATGGAGTGTTTCTATGTCAAATAAACCGATGATGATTGAAAACTAGAGATCTAATTCCCATATGCATAATAGCTTCTGAAGAAACTAAAGATTTTTTTGAAAATAGTTAAACTGAGGGTTAAGTAATAATTATAATTGTTACAGCATTTCCAACAAATTCAAAATTTGAAGATAATCCTAAACCTAAACTATTCAGTTTGAAATTAACACGTATAACTGATATAGCAATTATTTTCAAGGAAACCTCATTTAAAAATTAGAATCAGAACATTTTTGATTGTTTTATAATATCAAAAGATGCACACAAAATGTTGACAATACCTTTGGGAGGCATATTTTGGAATTTGAAAAACGACGCTACGCATAAACACTTTACTCATAGTAAAGACATGTTCGGCACCAGGAATAGCAAAAAAAAGAAGAAAAAAAGATGGGACTGGGTTCATTGACATGACACACAGATAGCAACCAAAGAAATCAGTGCCTATTATCTGCCAAAAAAAAACTCGTTTTACAGAAATACCATGCAGGAAATGACAAACAGGACACCCATGGTCACAATCAGTCATCTGTATTTAAGTACAGATTGATGAACGAGGGGGCCTTGTGGTGTATTAAACCCTGAGAGGACCAAAAGATTAACCTGGGCTTGCCCAATAAAACAAAAAAAGTTACAAAAACCATTGCTCTGTCACGCTTTAAAAAAACACGAAAAAAAAAATGGCGTAACATGTTAGTGTCAACGAGAACCTAACTGAATTAAAGTTTTGTAACTATGGTCCAAAAAAAAAAAAAAACGAAAATCACCAATCATTGCCTACAATAACAAGGAACAAAAGAATCGTGAAAAAAATCGAGCTACCAGCAGTGCACCTCTTTGGGAGAAGGTTAAGGGGGTTGGAGCTAGTCCAACTAACTACTTAAATAGAAAACAAACCAACAAAAAACGTTTAGACGATGATGATTTTGACGCCATGGGACATTTGCCCGCCTTCAGAATGGGTTTGACAGCCCGGGGCAGGACTAGAAGGATCTCACGTTCATGCCAATGCAGTAGCAATGAGAAGCCCAGACTATGCTTGGTTCTCTACCCATTTAGCATGCCCAGAGGTCACTAGTTGCCGATTGATGAAAGTGGTCTACATATAAAAGAGAATATAGCGCTATTAGCTACAATACCTTAGTATACACAGGCAAATCGTACAAATATCGAAAATTTTTCATCATCAGAATTTTGATCAAACATAACTAAACGTAGACAAACGGAGCTCGGAAAATGACCAACACATTTTCCAAACAATTAGGATGACAATCACAAAAAACCAACAACATGATGAAAAATTCGACATCATCATGTGGTCGGTAACATAAATACTCAATAAACCAACTCCTCGACCAAATTGCTTTTTAACA
>JAQGBX010004270.1:0-15643 GCA_034698745.1 Megaphyllum sjaelandicum | reverse complement strand
TGCAAAAGATTTTACGGTTACCAAGGAGAAATTTGCCAAATTCTTCAGGTTTCCCTGTTCAAATTTACAACATTTTCCACGTTTTCAAGTATAAATTTGCAAAATTTTCCATATTTTTTGAGTACAAATTTGCAAAATTTTCTACATCTACTTAAAAACCGAGTTTTTTAAGCTGATCATACATGAGGTAAAATTATATCTGGAAACATGGCACGTTCAAAAAGTTCTGCTTTTTAGAATGTGAAAAACTAAAAAATATTCAGAATATGCGCTTGACTTTTCAGACACACCTAAAATTGGTAAGTTTCTAGATATAATTTGCCTTGTGTATGACCAGCTACAACTTTGCAACATTGTAAAGTATTTTACGTTAATGAGCGGATATTTGCAAAATATTTTACGTTTTCGGAGAACAAATTTGCAAATTCTCCAGGTTTCCCTGTTCAAATTTTCAAAATTTTCCACGTTTTTTGAGTTTACAAATTTGCATTATTTTCTACGTTTTTGAGAACAAATTTGCAAAATTCTCAAGGCTTTCCCTGTTCAAATGTACGCAATTTTCCACGTTGTTTGAGTACAGCTTTGCAACATTGTAAAATAACTTACGATTCTGAGTAGATATTTGCAAAAGATTTTACGGTTTTCAAGGAGAAATCTGCCAAATTCTTCAGATTTCTCTTGTTCAAATTTACAACATTTCCCACGTTTTCGAGTACAAATTTGCAAAATATTTCACGCGATCCAAGTACCAATTTACATTTTACGAATACAAAATTGTGAAAGTTTCAAAAAAATTTCATGCAATTTTTTTAAAATTGTTATCTGTTTATTTTTTGAAATTCTTTTTTTTTCTCGTCTGGCCCGTCTCAGATTGAGATGGATCATCCCCCCTCAACTAGCTGACCTCGTTAAGGAGGCCAGTTCGTCCTATCCCTTCTTTCGACCCACAGTAATTAAGGCTTAAGAATATGACCTAAGGGTACGCAGTCGTTGGTATTTATCATTCTTACTTCTAATTTTTTGACCACTAGCGGCAACCAGCGGGCAAACCATCGGTAATTTAAATGCATTACCAATATTAGCTCACTGGTTGGCGCTAGTGGTCAAAAAAATTATCATTCTTACTTCTAAGTATACCAACGAATGCGCACCCTAAAGTTTAATAAATTATCATTTAAACCCGCATTTACAAAAAAAATATCGGACATTTTGGGCGTTAAATCGGCCATTTAACTGGACATACTAGTATAATCGGAAATTATGAAAATAATAGCAGATGTCTATGGTTTTGTCACCAGGGTTCGTTCTTATACGTTATAATTAAACCTGGGAAATTCAGGGAGGGTTATTATTGAATGTATAGTAAAAATGTCAGAAAAACATTAGACTTCCAGGATTTCCCTGCACTCAGCCTTGCAAAGGTATAGTCCAATTCGGCAGACCCCACTTGTCTTTTAAGAAGTTATTGGCCAACGAGATAGCGCCATCTACCAGGCTATATGAACATTAAAAATCAACCCAGAATACATCGCGATTCTAGCGTTTACAGGGTGAACCAAAAGTTTGTCAGCGCAGCATCGAATAACATCATTATAAACCCCGCCTGGTGGGCATTTTTTGCACTTATTTGAGACTACGTCATTTACTGCTATACATTCCCTGAGCACAAATGACGTCTTAGCGATCACTTGATGCTCATTTGGGTGATCAGTAAGTTACCAAATTATTGCTAGTCACTTTCTGTGTGCAAAAAAATAATTTTCGGATCATCTCATGTCGCGCCCTAAAAGAAATGACTTTTAATTAAACGATCACTTTACAACCAGCTTGCCGATGATTACTTTTTGGTCATTTTTTTTAATGGCTTATAACCTTTTTTGTATGTGAGGACCACTTTGTGCGCTTTTTCTAACCCCGTAAAAGTGTACCAGTTAGAAGGAATGACCATGCAGGCATAGTTTATTACTGCAAAATGACTAGCCGTACTTCTTTCGTACCAGACTTGCGCGCGCGCGCGCATGCACGCGTTAAATTTAAAAGAATTAATAGCTTTAAAAAGGATAGGCTTCGTTCATGGAAGAAATTCCAGCCAGTTGATATTTTACACTCCAGAAGCAGTTGGGCGTGTTATTTACACGTTGTACAGTACTTGATGAGCGATTCTTATTTAGGTTTAGACCAACAATACGACATATGCTTAGAAATCATTCCTAGCAACAGCAAAAGCCAGGAGTTTGAAAATGATGTGGAAAGCGTTTCTTCAAAAAGGGAGAAAACATCGCACGTGTGACGTTTTTAATTCGGTGCTGAGTAATGAATTTATTTATTGTAAAGTGATCCCAAAATTTGTTTTTAAAAGCCAATGCTATCTAATATTTTTTTGTAAATTTGAAAAGCGCAGCTTTGTACAAATTTAAAATGTTGGTATAAAGTTATTTTTCAATTTGTACATGTATTTCTGTCTCAGTATTCACTTCAGTATTCCAACTTTTTTCAGCCAAGTTATTTAGTTTCGGTTTCGCGACTTGCCTTTAGTTATGTGTAAAGTTATAAGGCCATCATAAGGCTTCGGCGCGATGATTATCACTAAACTAAACTAAACTAAACATCAAATTAGTCAAAGTATTCTTTACTACATGTTCTTTCCCATTAACACGTAGTTTCTTCCAATTTAACCTAGCGCAGCGACAGACCGTTTCCAAGACATGAATAAGAGCGTCATTCTTTAAGCCGTCGCTAACGTCGGTTGAACCATTCCTGTACCTTTCACGATTTAATCTAAAATCTTTCAGGTTCTTGTTTCAGCTCTTCTTCGGTGGCAGCGGAGTAAAAAGCCATGGGTACTTCTAGGGAGAGCGTTCAGAGAAAATCCCTATTAATTCGTCTGCTCGGACACTTTGTCCGGCCGGACACTTTATAAGGTAACACTAGCACAGTGTTAGGGACTTCCTGTTACACCGTTGCATTGTGGGAAAGATCGACGTTCTTTTTCGGCTCGCCTTGTGCTGGGTGGCTGTTTCGATAGGCGAAATCTACTACAATCCATCGTTAATCTGCCTAAAATTATAGGCATCGACCATCGTATTGCAGCCTCCAATTGAGGTTTTTTGTAGGTTGGATCAGATAATTCATCAAAATGGTGCAAAAAAAGGTAAAAAATGATTATATATCGCTTGTTTGTGACGATGCATAGTGTGCCATCTTGACCTAAACGTGGACGTTCTAAAAGGCGGCGTTCAGTGGTCTCTATTCATTGTTTTTTGCCGCAGATTAAGGCTGCAATACATTATTTAAACGTTTCTGTCAGTAGCTACTGTGTTTGATTAATTGTGATATTTTTGTCACCACTATAAGTTACGATTTAAGTTCAGGTATTCATGTGCATGTACAGGGTGACGCAAAATACGCTTAACCGTTTCATTGTTTCTTGGAACAGACCAAGGGAAAAAAGTTGGTCTCCAAAAAGAAGATTGCAGCTCCTCCACTTCTTGTTAAGAAGGTAGAGCCCAAGAAATATGTCAATCCATTATTTGAAAAGCGACCGAAGAATTTTGGCATTGGTAAGCAGTTTTATCCGCACTTTGTTGAGTGATTTTTTAATTAAATGAAAATACCTTTAGCTTAAACGTCTTTACCTGAATACGTTTTGTCTCCAAACACGTGGCCTGGTGGAGCCCTATATTTGCTCGCAATGATGATTGTATTGAATTTCTTCACCTGAAACTGCAGTGTAGAATAACATTTGAGCTTTTTAACTCTGAGTGAGCACGATTTTTGGCGCTAAGCTTTTAGACCTTTATGACTGTTACAAAACTAACCTTTTAAAGTAAGTGCTGTTGGTCATTGTAGGCAATTTCATGTAGGTTATGTGATTTGTATCCTATTAGTTAAATTGCCTATTAAAGACTGTTTCCTTATAGCGATAAGCACTTTGTTACTTTACTGAAGTCTGTTGCTTTTTTCAGGCCAGGATATCCAACCCAAAAGGGATTTAAGAAGATTCGTGCGCTGGCCCAAGTATGTTAGGATTCAGCGACAGAAGGCTATTCTCTACAAGCGCCTTAAGGTCCCGCCACCGGTAAATCAGTTTACCCAAACTGTGGATAGGCAAACCGGTGAGAGCACACTGGTAGTAAATATGCAGCCTTTTGTTAGATGTGATCATAAATTTTGAACTTTTAACCTTTTAGTTTTAATGACGCAGATTCGTTTTCTTGAATGGTAAATCCCCACCAAACTTTAGTTAAAAATGTTGAACTTATGGTCACATCTACAAGTGATGACAATTGTTTTTGAGTATTTGCTAACTGAAATGTTTTGACGATTTACACCTCTGATACTTGGCTTTCATCTTAAGCAGCTGTGCAGGTTTTTTTCTAGAATTAATCTGGAGATGCTCATTTGCTTTCAGCCACTGAGTTGTTTAGACTTTTGGACAAGTACCGTCCAGAAACAGCAGTTGCGAAGCAAGCTAGGCTGCGTGCTCGTGCTGCCGAAAAGGTCAAGGGTAAAGAAGATACTCCCACCAAGCGACCACCGATTGTTCGACAAGGAATTAACACTGTGACATCCTTGATTGAGCAGAAAAAAGCACAGCTGGTCATCATTGCTCATGATGTAGACCCTGTTGAGGTATTAATATTGTGTTCTCCTTAAATGAGTGTACATAGTGTCCTTTTAATCCCTGCAGAAACATTTGCTTGCAGTGATGATTTTATTGAATTTCTTCACCTGAAGATGCAGTGTTGAATAATTTTTGAGCTTTTTAACTCTGAGCAAGCATTATTTTATGATCATGTTTTTGCTAAATAAACATTTGGATGGGAATTTAATTATGGTTTCCTTTTCTCTTTTTTAGATGGTCCTGTTCATGCCCTTCCTCTGCCGAAAAATGGGTGTACCTTATTGCATCGTCAAAAACAAGGCCCGTTTGGGAACTGTTGTCCGAAGGAAGACTTGTGCTGTTCTGGCGCTTGCCAATGTTAAACCGTAAGTCAATATATGGTTCCTGTATAAGCTAGGACTGGGTTAAAAATAAATGAAAAAGCTTCTTATCTGATGAATTGCATAACCTACTGACATTGTCATGTTGATTTTATTACAATGAGCTTTTTAACTCTGAACTTTTTTAGTGTGTTCTGTAATTAAACTGTGCTGTTGGATCCTAACTAATTTTAAATCGGTTTATTTCAGGGAGGACCGCACCGCTCTTGGAAAATTGACCGAAACTATCAGAACGAACTATAACGATCGTTTCGATGAGGTTTGCCTAATTCTTCATTTTCTTGGCTTTGAGATGTGTTCTTCCAATGATGCCTTTGAATTTCTTCACCTGACACTTTTAGTTGATGGCTCTTAAAATGAGCAAACCTTTGACACTGAGGAAGATGCATCTTAAATTCAATTTGTCACATTTGTTCAATTTCTGTAAGTTTTGTCTAAATGATACTTTTTCCCATAATAGATTCGTCGTCATTGGGGCGGTGGTGTCATGGGAGCAAAGTCCAGGGCCCGCATCGAGAAATTAGAAAAAGCTAAAGCCAAGGAATTGGCCCAACGTGTTGGTTAAGGCAGGACAGTCTGCATTTGTGACAAAGAAAAAAAATAAAAAGTTGTACAAACGTTTTCTCGTGTTGGGCTTTTTGTTTGAATCTGGTAAGTCCAATTTATTGTTTAGAAGTAAATGTTTGTGCAGGACATTGAGTACCCTTTCATTTCAAAGGTTCTAGCACAGCATACGTAATATAAGCAGGTGCACTTCATTGACGTTTTGGGTTACGAAAACACCGCAGCGCGCCCTGTGTGCGAGGTAATAACTAAGATCTCAGCCATGCCCTGTGCTTTGTAAACGAATCGTAGGCAATGTGTCACTCACCTGAGTTCTTCGGGTACCTTCACAACGAGCTTCTTTTCAGTCGAAAGTGACTGACAAATGCTAGGTTGTTAGCTGCTTTTGACTGAAAAAAAGCTCGTTGTAAAGGTACCCTTTGGTTTCATGTTTTAATATGGGCGTGGCTTCATCTTAGTGATCACCTCGCACACAGGGCGCATGCTGCGACGTTTTCGGAACCCAAAACGTCAATGTAGTTCACCTACTTATATTACGTATAGTGTGGTTCTAGGCTTTCTAAAACCCATATTCTACTTATTATAATGAAGGATTAAAACTTTACATGGAAAATAAGAATAATTTTAAAATTGGCATTTGCAGAGCAATGTGTTTGAATACAAAATAATAGCAATGGGTTATGAAACAGCTTTATGAAACGCATTTTTGGTGGTTGAAAACCAGTTAGTTTGTGAATTAGGCACATGAGTACTGAGTACTAAATATACGAGTTGGTTCTACTGATGGCGTTAGCAAAGGCTAAAATACTGCATTAGTGGCAGCGCTAAATCTAACGTCATGGGACGTTCCCGACAAATTAAGGTTTGTGATTGTGTTCATGTCTGTTTATATATTTGCAACGAGATTTGCGTTACGCGCTATTAACAGACACGACTTTGATCGTGGACCCATATTTTGTCGGAAGCATTCTGTGGAGGAGACGCGGCGATGTATTTTTTTCTCTTAATCCGAAACAAACGCGATTATGGTGATTTGAAGTTTAGCACCACTAGCGTACTTCAAAAAGTAAAAAGAATGACATTGCTTGGTTGAATTTGCCGCGTAAGTCGCGTTATGACTTGTTACGGCGCTCTATCCACTTTCTTTCACGTGGATCTAGCTGGTGTGCTGGCCGCGAGGCGTCGCCAGCCACCGCCTTGACGTCATCGCGCCTGAAGTTCAGTCGTTCGAGTGGCTGTGTTCAAAGGAATGCGTGATATTTGTGTTGTGGCGATAAAATAAGCGAAAAAATGCGATTGTAACCTGGATTTGAACCCGGCTGTGTTTCCAGACGCGCCGTATCGGGTGGAGGTAAGATAACGTTTTGCGATTATTTTACGCTTTGCGAGACGAACGATTCGAAAGTCGAACGGAACGGATGTTTTTCTCCCCGTCTGCGCTGGCGAACGTTCGGGTTCGGGATGGGTTTTTGACATCTGCCCGTGCGGCTGGTTGAGTACACTCGCGTTACGTTAACACAACCAGAAATTCGTTTCAATTTCCTTTCTACCGTCCTTCCCGAAATCTGGAATGGATGGATCATTAGAACGTTCGATTTTAATTGATTTCCGCGTTTAAATTTGCAGTTGTCAAACAGCAATAGAGCGCCCGTCTCGAACACCGCCCCCTTTATTTCGTGCTCATGTTTGCATCCTTTTTTCAAGTACTGTAGTTGTTTGATTTTGAAGATTTTGAACTTGGAGATATTCGTCTATGATTCTACTCCGAATTTCGGAATTTGCCCTGATTGAGGCAAATTCGACGAAACGGCACGCGCAACGTTCTGTTTTTTTGCCCAGGGCTCGCGTGCGATTCTCGTGATTATGGCATTGTCAAGGTGACTCCGTTGACAGGAGATGATCAATATATATTCGGAATTTATCTAAGAATGGATATAATGGCAGAAATTTTCTTCCATGGAGATTGATGGAGATGAAAAACCGACCCTGATCCGCATCGATTTGAGATCTTGCATGTGCGTGTAGGCTATATCGAGATATTTTTTTTAACTTAATTTGTCTGCCTGCTTAGTTTCGAATTATTATTGTCCATGCGCATGTACAAGTATATATACTGTACTTAAGTTTCAAATTTTTTCACAAATCGTAAACTAAACGAAGTATTTTTTCCCGTCTCAATTATATCATGTAAGATCTGGATTTCGGAGGTTTTATTACGTCGCGTACGGTTTTGGCCTGTGGAGGCTTTCTCGTGTGGGTTGTCGCGCCATCTAACGCGAAGAAACGACAACCGGCGACGTGTTTTTATTTAATTAAATTGTGTAATTGTTAAAAAATGTACTCGTCAACAGCTTACTGAACGAATGGTTTGTCGTGCCGTCTGGCGCGAAGGATACGACTGCATCGACGTGTTTCCTGCCTCGAGTTTGTGAAACAGTTTTTAATTAATCATTGATACATGTATAAACCCGTGATTAGGAGTGTAATCACGGGAGGTTTTCTGGCGTATGTTTGTGGTCGTTCGAATGTTGCCCCGATATGCAAAAGAGCGTGCCCTGGAATATGGTCAGCAAAGGTAAATGGATCTGGACGTAGGTTTGGCTACGGGGGCGTATCTAGCCACTCCTCCCAGGAGAAATGAACACGAAGAGAGATTGCTACCAGAAAAATTACCCTGGAAAAAAAAAATTAATCTTCTGGGAATATCCTTGATCATCATTCCAGCACAAAGTAAATTTGGATGAAAAATCTCTCGCAGGGATGGTTGCAGCGTACTGACGTTAATCGACCATTCACGACTTATATGCGATGTACCAATGTATTTAACGATGGCAACGTTTTGATGAAGTCCAAAGCATCTTAGCTAATGTACTAAATTAATTTTGGGCTTTCATGAAACTGCCATCTTGGAGCTTATGAAACCACTGTGATGAAACTGTTGAAATGAGCGACATTAATTGAGATTTCAAGTTCAGGAGCGCTTAAAATTACCGATTTAGCGCTTGATTTGACCGATTTTTGTTTAAGTTCCATTTTAAAACTTCTTCAACCAATAAGTTTTATATGAAATTCTTGCAACTTTTGTATTATAACCTAGTTCCTTTTTATGTCACTAGCGGGAAAACCCGGCCTTGCCCGGGTTAAAATTGCTGTTTGATTTCCTAACCTCTGTTATGCGATCAGGAGTTAATGTCGTTGTCTCCAAAAGGTGGAGCTAGTGGCAGAAAAACCAGACCCTTCCCGGGGGGAAACAGGTTTGACAGTTTAATGACCCCGGGGTAAATTAGAAAGATTTATGGCCTTGGAATTCCCCACGGAGTTGACGCTCGCAGCGCGGTTGGGGCGATTCGAAACTGGCTACTTCACATACGCGCTAGATGAAAGCGTCATTTTCGAATGGCCCCACAACGAAGGAACAAACAAGACCACACACACACAAGATGGACGCATTTTGCCTTTTATATATATAGATAGTTTTACTCGTGAGGAAGGCAACTGTGGTCGAAACCTCGAGTTTTTAATAAATACACTTCATTATTTACAGAAGATATCCATGTTTTTTGTTATTTTTTTATAAATAACATGCGTGTAGCAAAAGTCAATTCCATTGTTGGATTGGTACTTTGCTTTGTCTGCACGGATGGAAAAGACTGCCGCGCATGCAATGCCTTCTCTAGACAGAAATAAAAACCAGGAAAACTTTTCTTGTTTATTATGATTAGTCGGCGATCATAACATTGCTAATATTTAACTGACGGTTGAGTTTAACTTGGCTTTGGTAAAAACTAAATTTAATTTTTGCCGAATCCTCATCTCCGCATCGGAATGTGGGTCTAGGCCCACCTGAAAGGAAAAACAACGTGACTGACACTTAAAACGTATTCCAAAAACCCAAGACCATTTCGGCTGGTTCTCCTACGTAGTGTGGGTCGTTCGTTTCTTGTTTTTGGTCTGAATTGGAGACGGGAATGATCGAGTGAAACAACTTTTGGTTTAAAAGTATAAACAGCTGTGGCCAAAATGCGTGATCCAAGGCCAGGTCAACCCACCAAAGGCATCCCTCGATTTACTCAGTTTTGACGAAATCTCTCGAATCGTGAGCAGTAAATTGCGGTTGCGTCAAGACGTCACGTAACAGCAGTTTCTTCCTTTTACAGGAATCTGAAAAGCGAGTTGAGGGTTTTACCTTTTTATCTCTGTTGCTAGGTCATTTTTTGTCTACTCAACTCAGTTGCATCCAGTGCCAGGAGCGTCGTAACGTTTTCGATCGACTTTTGCATTTAGATGACGCTGTGGAATCAACTACGATGGTTGAACATGTCAAGAAACATGTTTAACCTTTTGAGTCTAAACGACATGCAGCGCCATATGCCACGAATGCCATTGATTGCAAATAAATGTACATGTATTGAAATAGTACATCTACAGACTACAGTGTATATTCAAGAACATTGAAATAGCTGTCATGTTTATCCACCATCTCGTAGCAGTTGAACAAAAATGAATATGTCAAGAACTTTTTTTTAAGGTACTATATTTGAAAAAGAAAAATTAACACTGCTTGAGATGTAAACTCCAAAACGATTTTTTTATTCATGTATTTACAAATTCAAAACTTTTTTTTCTAAATTTCCTGTTGATTTTTCTTGATTTTGCAAGCTTAGAAATGCTCGGAAAAGGTGCTCCATATCGCCAAGTCTTATCGTGTCGTTTCCTTATTTACCTTTTTTATGATAATATTGAAAAAAATTCCTATTCTTTGAACCTACAAAAGAATGAGGAAAAACAATCGTCCTCGCTGGGGAAAAAACGCAACAGATGTTGCATTCATTATTTGTAACTGGAGTGCATTTTCATTCAGTTGCAAGGGTCGTTTTCCCGTCAACTCCCCATCCCGTATTCAGGCACCGTAGAGCGCCATCTATGGCCAGTACCAAAACCGCGTGATTTGACATTGAGAAAGGGAAAATCAAAAATGGCGGACCCTCCCTCGCTTATCCCGCACATTTAAAATAGGTTGTTGGAAAAGCCGAGTGACCTACATGTTGTTTTTTTTAAAGAAAAAATGTATTATCATATCACATGCAATGTTTCATACTACATTTCGATTTGGGCAACACGCAAGAGGGAGTTGCTGGGCTTTGCCCGCTTTTTGTGCTCTGCCTCGATAATCGTTGACGTGTTCCCACGTCCTATCAATTTTAATTGGATTTATTAGGGCGTAATTACTGCAAAGTGCTCTCTTTGTACTCGGCATGTCGGCGTCATCAGCAAGGAGCGCTATAGCGTCTTCATCCCAGTCTTGCCACGAGCATTCCTGCAGATGGCGCTGTATGCAAGCACGGTATAGAGTAGGCTCTCTAGCACGGTATAGAGAATAGCACGGTACAGAAAGCCTATATATACGATACTGTCCCGTATATAGGCGCTCTAGCACGGTCATAAAAAGAAATCGACTACAGTGTAATGCTTAAAATGCTGTTTACAAGATAAAACATTCCATAAACAGAATTACATTTATATCACAGGAACGTGCTGTATTTGTGCTTTTATAATGTTACTTGGTTGAAACGAATTAATATCGCGTTTAAAACAGTCGCGTTTTCAATACAATAAATAAATTTCTTCCAACGCTGTTAAAGAAATCTTTTGATTTTTTTTATCAATAATTCATATTTTCATTTAAAAAAAACTGTTGCATTTATGTGATTTTTTTGGAAGGTGGTATTATTCGTATCTTCATTAGAGGATATTTATTTAGAAATTGTACCGGTCAGCCTTTTAAAATTGTTTCTCTTTGATGTATTTGACAAATTATTGACTCTAAAAAATGTGTGATTTTTAGTGTTGATTTGCAACTTTTTTCTAAGTAGGTCTACATTGCAACCTTGCATTTTTTTGCATGAAATAGGGACATCGGTTAATCCGATCCCGGATAATCAAGAATCAGAATTTGAAACTGTATCACGTTTGCGGCGACTCCTGCGGATTGGTGTAGCATATCCATATGAGAAATTCTGCTGCATTCCTGGGTCTTTGTTAACGCGAGTAACCGTGCGTGGCGCCACCCGTTTCCTCCATCAGCTGGCTGCCTCGTATTCCATCATCGTTCAGTTTAGGAGGTTGCATCCCTCGTTTTTATCTTCTCATTAAACAACAATGTTGATGGTGCGACCGTGATACACAGGTGTAGCGAGCGATTCGAAGAGTTAACGCTTTCGTCAGTGAAGAGAATCGGGACGATTTCGGTCAATAACCTCGTCTGCCTACTTGGTTGGCACCACTCACTCACATGCGTTTTTCTAGCAAGTTTTTCTACGAATGGTTGCCCTATCCTCACCCACCTTTTTCATCTTTTTTTTTCTTCTTAAAATATTTCGCATCCCTGAAGATCGTTTCCCCCTTTCGCTTTTTTCCGGCAACATTTCAGCTAAGGTTGAACGAATTTCTGGCAGCCATATTGATGTCTTTAGCTGCTTCAGAGATGTTGTTCAAAATGTGTTTTGATAATGAATAAAGTTATCTTCGTTTGGCAACGGGAAGCAATTGGAAATGTATGGTGTTATTAATGAGGTTGTCATTTAAATCCGTACATATTCCACATTCCCATTCTTGTTAAAAATATTGTGGAGTGCCATACTTTTCTAATTACTTTCGCTGTATGTAATGGTTTAGTAGAAATAATTTAAAATTGATGGAAAACTGTTAATCTGTGCTTTTGAAAAAATTCTAAACCAATGTTTTCCTTTAAATATAACGAAAGTAATTAAAAAAGTATGGAACGCCACCAATTTTTTCGTTTTTGTTTTTACCGTTTACCGGTTTTTCTTCATTTTTTAAGAAGTATTTCTAAAAAACGAGGCAAACATAATTCGGTTTTGTTTCACTTTAAATGTAGAGGAAGTAATTAAAAAAACAACCTTTGTTTTGTTGCCAACGTTTTTGCAAGGCTGTTTGCGTCGTTTGAACGCTACCAATTTCATATTTTTTTTAATATGGAATAATGTTGTTAGGTGTTGTTCTATACTTTCTTTGCCTATTTTATTTTTTAAATTTTATATCGAGTATAGTTTGAGTTAATCCCGAAATTCGCGGTTTGCAAAGATTTTTAGGTTAAAAACGATATTCCGAAAGTAATAGCTCGTAATTTCTCGTTACCACCGTTTGTTTACAGTAATAAGTGAAGACTGTGAAGTGAAAAAGTTCAGAATGTATGGAGATGCTAGTGTGTATAACTTGCATCGTTTTTCCTTCAGTTACCTCAGTTTTTTTTATTAAAACAATAGAAAACTGGCAGTGTTCCATATATTGTTGAATTATTTCAACCACATTTTAAATCGAAATAAAGAGGATTTTTATCGTATCACCGATTGCGGAGATTGGTGTAGATGGCGCTGCAAGTTTTTTATTAAAAAAAAACACAGGGTGCGCCAGTTTCAAATTTTTCAAACGAAGCAATTTTACGAATCAGCATGCACTTTACTGTATGTGCCATTCTATAGAAATCCATTCCACTTTTAATGTGTCCACGTGTGTACACATTTAAAATTGTCTAAATTCGAACTTTTTCACAAAACGTCCCTATGTATGGCGACAAAATAAATATATAATTTTTGAACGCTTTTGAATCATTTCCGCATTTCTTTGTTGTTGTTTTTTGTTGCACAATGTAAGGTTAAGGAGAAAATGTTAACGTATTTGTTCACGTTTACGTGTTATATTCAGAAACGCCAACTTACACGAATGTATGTTACATTTTTTTCTCGTAATTTAACGAGTTTTTCTTCATAATTTCGCGGTGCCACACCCTTTATGATACGAACATATTCAATGACAAATCTACTCCTATAGTGGAGCAGTTGTCATATTTTGGGCGTTTTTCCCTAGTTACATTTAGTGCGTTTCCAACGTGGTGGCGCTGCGAGCTTCTCCATGCCTCTGACAAGAGCGAAACCGTTCGGGTCCTGCAGAAACATTAAACGTATAATTCGTTATTACGTGCTTCGTTTTGTTTCACCTTTTAGTTTTTATTGAGCTTTTCTTTTAATTTTTCATTCGTCGAGTTCCAGCACGCGAGCATTATTACGGCGCTCGCTGATGGATGGCCTAATTTTCTCGAAAACTTTTTACAGCTTAATAACGATAACTGTCGTGCCCTTCGAAGTGAAATTGATCGCTGCACTTTGATGCTAAATTTGCGTATTATCTTGCTCTCGAGGTCAAGGGTCGAGGTAAAAAGTGCACCTTATTAGGAAGTGCAATGTTGAATTTGCTAATACGCGTGATCAAAAGTTCACCAAAAAGCCTACGTTGATTGTTGAATAATTAGCACGTTTGAGAAAATCTTTGCTTCCGTTCAGAACTCTATTGTCTGAAGTGTTAAAATACTATAGACTTATATTTTTTTGGAGGTTATTGGCGTGCACCCTGTATATGTTTGACAGCTTGCCACCCACGCCGCTTGGAGCTTTCAACATATCCAGTATAGCAAGATGGCGTGGATATCATTTTTCCCAAAAATATGCATGTACTTTATAAAAGGAAAAAAAATTGATTGCAAACTGGTAGGAAACGGATTTCCGTATAAGGGTGCGCATTCGTTGGTACTTATAATTTAAGAAATTAACTTACCGACCACTAGCGCCAACTATACCGGGCAAACAATTGGTAATGCGTATCCAATGAGGTTGTACCAGGTGACACTTCGCCGAGCGAAGTGTCACCTGATAATTGACATTGACATTGACGTCCCTGTCACAACAAGGTCTGAACGCAGCACTGTCTTGAAGCACGGACCATAGAGCGCCCAACTAACTGTCTTGATGATAACCTATAGGTAATGTGAAGTGTTTTCTTGTATTTTTCGCTGTATAGTTGTCGGGGTAAGCGTTATTTATTCCTGTTTCAAAATTTCGTTATATTGTTTCTTTTCATCTTTTTGATGAACGCGACTTCGCATGTATAATTAACGTTAATTTACGATAACTATTAATGTTATCGTTAACAATGTGTTTTTTTTGGTCGTGTCTGTTTTTAAATTGTCAAATTAATTCCGATCGCTTAAAGATAGATATATTCGTTTGTATCATGTATAATAAAATATAATCGGCCAAATTTTTCTTTTTTTTTTGTCACTTTATTTTACTAACTCAAATATTTAAACTATTTGTTTTAGTTTCATAGATTTAAAAAGTGGGCTTGATTTCATAAGATTTTAGATGTTTATAATACATTTTTAATGTTTGTAATGTATATTTCTAAAAATTTTACAACACAAAGCAATTACTTTTAATGTGTATTTCTCAAGAGGACCGAGTCTGCTATTTAGATGTATTATAATTACGCATGTTATGTTTTGAACTGCTTTTTAACAGAATTTCACAACGAAATGTGATCTCATATTTATACAGGAAGTGCATTTCATACGAGTAACCAAATGCATGGCTGGCGTTATCAGAAACTTCGATCCAGTGGTAACCACAACTAATACTTTGGTCTTTTGAGCATAATTATTGATTTTAAGGAAAGGTACATGTAAATATTAAACGACCATAAGCCCCTCCTTTTGTTTCCGGTTAATTACTACTATATATACAGTATATATGCCTTCCTTCTATTAGCATAATGTCAATCCATATTAGGAAGCAGTAACGAGATTAGAAATTTGAATCCAGCATTTCATAGAGAACGATGCATTGAAACTTTAAAATGACCAGCATCAACGCTATCTTAGAGCCATACTTTTTTGCTTTTTACTTAATGGGAGTGGATGTTTATCCCTGTAACCAGAAAATTAAACTGCTTGCAAAACTCACGCACTATGCTGGAAAAATTATGCCGTTTTATTTAATTTTTGGCGCATTCATGCACACTTCGCATTATACTGACCTTTCATTTGATGGTCGAAACGGCTTTTATGTCACTATGGATCACAATTTATTATTACCAAAACTGTTGCATCCGTTTATGTTAATATATTTGTGTTTGAGCATGAATCACAAATTGGGTATTCAGAAATTTCGTAATGAATTAACTAGCTTAACTTTGGCACACACACCGTCCAAATATTTGGCGC
>JAQGBX010004269.1:0-15646 GCA_034698745.1 Megaphyllum sjaelandicum | reverse complement strand
ACTTGTGTTTTCTGGTCGTGTGTTGGCTCTTATTCTTGATTGATTCCGACCACTTGAAGATGTTTCCTTATGTTAAAAAAGCTCACGTTTCATTTAAATTGCTGCTGTCTTCAACCTTTTCATCTCACTAACATGATTTTTACTTAATTCCCCGCTTCTTTATAGCAATTGTTATGTCATGCAATCGCGATTGTTATAACGTATACATACGCTCGCATTACATTTAAAGCCAAGTTTGTGTTTGTTCTGCTTAAGTTTTATTATTATTACGCATTGTTTTCTTGTTTATCCCACCATTTTCCCTTTTCTTTTTCACCACAATTCCGAATTCTTCCTAATGTTAAACTTATTACAGTATCTGCAATCTGGTATACGACTGTTTAATCCGGCAAGTTTTTTGGATTATTTTGCTCTCACGTTTTCTTAAATTCGCATCAGTGTTTTTTTTTTGCATTCATTCCATGTTGCCAGGCATGTAACCTTTCTCCTCATTACGTGTTGGCCATTTCTTTCGCAACCTTGCCAACTTTTCCTCGACTTTTCTCATTTCACGAAGCGTTTTTCCCATAATGGATAAGCAATTTGGTCGACTGTTCACCAACTTTCCATTAAAAACGGGTTGTTTTTCCACGCATTGTCCAGGTGTGCAACCGTATTTCGTAAACGAGCTGCTTCGTGTAGACGTGCATAATTAGAATACCTGTTTTTATTAGGAAGAGACTCGTTTAATGCGCTCGAGATCGTCATGGATGCAGGCTTTTCACGGCTTTATAAGCATTTCATTAATGGAGATAAGCGCCCCCAAAAAATGCTATTTTACGCCATGGTGAAAATGTGATCCTTATTATGACAACCGTGTCTGGACTAACTTTTTTTTTGGTCTCCATAATGTTATTGTTGCTAGGAGCAAGGCATAGGCACGTACGCTTTACGAGTTTTAACCATCGTGTCGGTAGATGGCGCGCAATTAAGCTTAATTCCTTATCGCAATTTCCTCATTTCGATCCGTTCGAAATGCCAGCTTTGTCTCCCTGAAAGGAAATGAAAAGCATAATGATGCGTACGAGGATCACGTATATATATATATGTGGAATTTCGGAGGAAAACCTAGCTCAATATCCACGCCATTTCTCATTCCGAGGAGCAGGGAAGCACGGCTCGTTTACTCGAAAATCTTACATTTCTTCTTTCTATGGGCTAAGAACTGCATCCGCCACGAACAGTAGGTGGCGTTGGTATCGTTTTTTTTAATTTGGGAATAATTCCGTGGAATTCCACCACCGAACCCGTACACGAACACCAATCAATCCTCGTGTGTGCAACTCTGATTGTAGCTGCTTTTAACTCCCCATGCTTTGCTTTCGAAATAAACCGCCAGGTGGAAGGTCGGTCTGTGGCGCTTGTGAATAAAACGTTGCTCTTGTAGTCTCATGGCGTCCTCATGCAGGGGGGATATGTTGAGTTTCGGACACAATGTGGACAGGGGTAGGGAGGGGGTATGACCAACTCGAACGTCCACTTGATAAAAAAAATGCTAAATTAAATCAGTTCCAAAAGTAAAAAGGAAAGTGAGCGCAATATCGCATTGGTGATGTTGTAAATTGCATAGGTCAGTAACCAGGGTACCTTCAGTCCTGGAAAACCTGGAAAAGTTAGAGAACGTAAAAGCTCAGGGTCCATTTGAAAACTTTCCAATTTCCCCAGTACAAATTTGGAAAATGTTCTTTTTTCTCGAGCATAAACTAACAAAAACTCAGAGGTCATGTTTAAAAATTTTCCACGTTTCCTCGAGGACAAATTTGCAACCTTTTCCACATTTACCCAAGTACAAATTTTCAACAGTTCCGAGGAGGAAGTTGCAAAACTTTCCAAATATAGTTTTTTTAAAGTTTCGGACGTCCGAATGGGGTGAGGGGGTCCTGATTGATCGAACACAATGTGGACAAGGGGTAAGGGGGAGGCCAATTTTAGGAAAATTTTGAGGACATCTTTTTTGAACGGCCCTTTACCAGGTTCCTAACCTTCCTTGTCTTTACATTTCGAAACCTAGTTTTACGCGAGACAAGTGGATAAAGTTATATTTTCCTTTTGTAACAAGAATCAATTAACTTTTTTGTCAAAACATGTCAATCGTTCGGCCAATTACTACGTGTCACCAGCGTCCACATTCCTATATCCTGAGAACATTTTAGAACTACTTCCTTAATAATATCAGGTGTAGATAATAAAATTAGCGATTCGTTGAAAGGCCAATGCCATCGAGTTTTGCCATTTTCACTCATTTTTACTTTTTTTTTTGAGTGAATTTCATACACATTCTGAATAACATTTCGACATGGAGCTTAAGCGCGTTAAAAAGCGGAAGATTAGGTGGAAGTGACTCGTGATGCGTATATTTGCTACACTATGTTCAAGGTACCGCGGATTTATGCAAAAGTTGGTGCAATTTTTTTTTTAATAATCTCGTAAACTATTTCCAGGGATAACATTGTCAGTGCACTTTTGCATGCACATGAATATATCTATACATATATATAGATATGTGATCGCGGCATTGTTAACTGGTCGATTAAATTCAACAGTTTTTTGCGTCAGTATTAATCGGATTTTATAACACTGTCGAATACCTCATAAAATTGCGCGGAGGCTTTAATGAGAAGATAAAGGTTAACAATGCAGCATAAACTATACGAAAATAAGTTGGAAAATTAAAAATAACACCTTGCCAAAACACGTATGAGTGCAACGTTGCCATTTTTCCATTAAGTGGCCAATTTAATGGCAATTTTACCACGACGGAGGCCTTGATCTTAAAAACTCCTTTTCCATCTCCCGACTTCCCACACATTTCTAGGAAACAAAGAAAAGCATAATACCAATAAAAAAAATACGTGATTATTACCGAGCTGTTCATGATGTAGGCCTAAGCGTTCTCGCTGCTTACTCGGGGCTTTCCGTGACCTTTTTTTGCACATTTCTACAATAATATCATCATTATTATTATTGTGATTATTATTTTTATTATTACTCACACGCCATTATAGCTTTCGTTTTGCTGCGTTCAACTTGCTTAATCATGCGACCGAAAAAAGAAAAAAAAAAGGCTCTTAAAAATAGGCATCGCATGGCGAATTTTTACCAAAGCGCACATTTCGAGGTCGCCGCTAGATGGCGGCACCCTTGACCTTTTCCACGGTGGAAGTCAAGCAGCGCCGCCCTTCCCTTCCCGGGAAGGAAATGCAATAGCGCGTGACATTCAATATTCTTTCGTCGAAATGCTATCTCCAAAGTTCAATTTATTTAAACTTTCATTCACGAATATTTGCGAAATTAACCGTGAATTTGATTACCTTAGGAGATTTTTCAATGCGTAACATCAATCATGGGTTTTTAATTGAGTTATGCCACAGGGAATGCAGTGACTACTGTATATAGAGAATAATTTTCGAAATGCTGCTTATGTACATGTAGTGACTTGGCTGGAAAAGTGACATAACTCAAAAAAAGCAATGGAAGACGAGAAAAGGTGAAAGAAAAGATTAAATATGTATATTTCAGAGAAGATTATTCTAAATTTGCATGCAACGTAACATCAGGCGGGTCATTTTTCCATATCTCAACCCTTCTTCAGAAGTGCCATTTAAAGAAATTGTCAATTTCCGTCTCAACATTAAGTCAATCGAAATATTCTCAGTAAAAACGACACAATGAATGCAATGTACCGGTATACGTTTTCTGAAAAGAATTTTTTTTTTAAGTCGTGCCACTATTACCACTGAACAAACAAGGTGTCACAAACTCCCGAAGGGCTTATAACCCTTGGAGAGTTCTTTCTTTCTGTAGATGTGCAGTATTACAGATTCCTGCATTGGGACCATTGTACAACTTGTATGATGACTCCAAATTGACATTTAGTCGAGTCACTTTCCCAGCGTGTTCAAATCCCCAAGCAGCTACTGGAGAAGATGTTGTCAAAACGTAAACGTCAAATCGCATTCTGCTCGGTCCAAATCATTAAAATGTTGGGGGAGAAAAAAACAACATTTCCGTCAATTTTTAACTGAAATAAGGTGGCAATTTCAAGGGATTTCCTTTCGAGTGACGAATCGAAATCCGATTACGAAATGCTTGGCGCTGAAACCATGCGTTGTAAACAGGCCACTTAAGAAGTATACATGTAGATGCTTTTTAAGGTCGATCAGGGGCACTGCAGAGGCATTGACCAACATGATCGATATAAACTGTTTGTGCATTTTTAACGAAGGAGATGGAAAGGGAATGCATTAGAGGCCTTAAAAGGCAACCTCAATAATGTGAAAATCTTGCCGTAATTACATATTTCGGTGAACGATAAATGTTTTCGTGCCTACGCTCTGGTGCCGGTCGTTAGTCAGAGGCGATAAATTTCACGGGGTATTTACCAAATGCACAATTTATGTACAATGCATAATGTTCGCATGAGCTGAAAACGTGTTTACCAGCTTAGTTTGATTGAAGCGAATTCTGCCACCGCGTGGCGCTGCAGAGGCAGAGGCATGCTCTTGTTGTCTGACTTTGTTGATGACAAGGATTTGGATTTGGTGGGATAATCCAGGTAATCCTTCGGTGTAATCTATACGAATATGAGGTGGGAAAAGTTTCAGAAATTTTTTAGCTTATTCCGCTTGCATGCATGCGTCAGCTAAAATTTCTTTCTGCCCAAAATAACCCTGATTCCATGGCCAGCGTTCATAAATGACATACGTTTATGAGTCAATTTTAGCTCACGTTTAAATTAGACCTTGCGCGAAGCCGGTCATATTCGAGGAAAGTTATATCTGGATATACGGCATGTGTTCAAAAAGTTGTTTTTTAGAAATATGGATTTCGAGAAATGAAATGCCTTACTTTGTCAGTTATAAAAACATAAACGAAGTGTGATTACATGTACTTTCAGTTTAAAATTATCCTTTTTAAAACCCTTGGTTAGTAAAATGGTCAGAAACATGCGCTTGACTTTTCGGACACGCCTAAACTTGCTAAGTTTCCAAATATAACTTTTCCAGTGTAATGAAAAGATTTTTTTGTGCGATCAATTCTGGCTTGATTTTGCCTCTCACGTACGATAGTAAAAAAGGCAGTTATCTAAACGTCGAAACCTTAATTAGGTTTCTGATGCACGCACGGTTCTGTGTTTTACGCTGTCATCAATTATCAGGGTGGCAACGGAAAAACTTAGCTGTGTCACGACATCACAAGAATCTGGGAAATTAGACGTGAAACAAAATGGCGTCTTGTAATTGGAAGATGATAAAAAACGACGTCTCGTACCGGTAATTGGGACATGTCACCATGCTGAAAACTATCCCTCTTCGATAAGGTTGATAATTTTGGATGGAAATTGAAAATCTTTAATTGATTTGTTGGATCTAAGTTCAATTTTCCATAAACTTTTATCAAAAACTTGGAAAATTTCGAGGCTTTCATAGCTCTATACGTTAGATTTTTTAGTTGGTTGCTCCTATTTGTACAGTACAAGACCATCCACCCCGCCACAAACAAGATGGATAGATACATGTAGATAGAAAGATACATGTAGATAGATAGATTTACATGTACAAAATAAAAATAATGATCCAGAAGAATGGTTTTTAATCAACCGCAATATTTCGTGTGAGATTTCGTCACCCAAGTCAAAAACCTTAATGTTTTTTTTTCTTCTTTTGATCAAGGGCGTATAGAAACAATGCGTTGACTTTTATCCTGGTGACATTGCCGAAACGGTGATAAGTACATAATGTTACCACTTTTTTTTTTCATTTCAAGCCGATCATTAACGTGGGTTACCTTTATGTATTAACTCGTAACGAATTCTCTATGACAACATTCCACTTTTGTCAATGGGTTTTTTAACGGGCAATCCATAAAATACGCCAGCACCACGTTGCGCTCGATTGCTCTGCGTGGGTGGGTGCAGACCCATTTTTCATGGCAATTTGCTAACCTTCTTTACGATACAAAAAAAACAACGGAATTAATGACACCCCGTTGAGGGGATAATAAATCGTATTTATTATTAGACTAAATCGCATCATCGTTGGCAGGTGAAACCGTGCATGGGCTTAATAGAGACAGACAATAGCCCGTGCACCAGATATTTAACTCACTCGAAATCCAGTTTGATGAAACTAAGAAAAACACGTTTTAGGCCCACCCGCTTTGCCTACCTTGCATTCCTAAAACTAGCGAATTAAAAAAGTGAAAAATAGCTGCGTGACTTGAAATTCAATCGACTGATAGCATTGAAAATGACGATGATTCGGTGCTAATTGCCTGTATAAATGACTGCCGAATTAGTAATAACGCAGTATTAATGTCATTTAAAACGGATGCAAAAAAAAAATTGCGGTTCTTTTTATACATTTGGCAATGAAAATCCTTTCGAAAACTTATCTTACATGAGGTTTTATCGTTTGACCGTGCATTTGTCAGCTGAAGGTTTTTCGAGTGATTAGCCATGCAATGCATAGAAACGTACTTTGTATCGGCGAACAAATTTTACCACACCGTGTTTCCCAACTATAATATCATCGCTATTCACATGATTCAGAAATTTAGTATACATACAATGTATATACATGGATATGTGACACCCCCGCTTTAGAAGTAACAACTTAAAAACTGTCAAATTCCGACTG
This sequence comes from Megaphyllum sjaelandicum, assembly GCA_034698745.1. Taxonomy (NCBI): domain Eukaryota; kingdom Metazoa; phylum Arthropoda; class Diplopoda; order Julida; family Julidae; genus Megaphyllum; species Megaphyllum sjaelandicum. The sequence continues at coordinate 8,969 of JAQGBX010004269.1, read as the reverse complement.
AGTCTAAACGTGACGGAGTGCCATACTCCAAATGAAGGGTGGAGTATGGCACTCCGTATGGTGTCTGCTACAAGTTTGCATTAAAGAATATACAGTACATGTACTTGCAACTGTAGATTTTGATAACTTGAGCGATTCAAAATTTCAAAATATACTTCTGACGTCAAATGACGGATACATCCGGCAGTTTTGGCTGTTTGCGTAAACGGTCGTTGACGCCATCTTGAAAACGTCCCCGGTTTTATCACGCGTCTTATTTAGTGGTTCGGACTGACTTTTTCGGTTATCATTTTATGTTTCAATTCAATTCAACTCAGTACCCTACTATCACAGTATCAGTAAATAAATACCATGTGGTAGGGGGGTGTAATCCATCGATTTCCATAGATTATACGATGTATGCGATTTATTACGACAAAGTAGAGCTCTCGACCATTTCGTTTTTGACAACCAAAAAGTAGAATTGACGTATGTAGCATTTTTAGCCAATTCTGATTTCATTGTGAATCCAGAAATAGGATCGGACTGCAAACTAAAAAAACAAAAAACTACACATAGCGATAAGTCAAAACCGGCATAGCGTAGATTAACATAAATGTACATGTAGTTTCGACTTAATGGCAGTATTGTCATTTTTCTGAAGCTGGGTGGAACAATAAATCCTCATAAATTCATTTCACTCAAACTTTCATGTTGAGTACCGTATACAGCTGTACTTCGCGTTTTGAATATATTAAAAAAATAGTCTCCCATACTAAATATAAGGGATCATGCACGTGTAATATAATTACTGTATATGCATGCATGCATGTATAATCAACTGTATACAATAGATGTCATATAGACATCTGTTGGGTTTGCATTAATACCTTTTGTCGTGCACATTTCACGCTATAAACCCTCGCTACTTATAATGTGGTCATTTAATATACGTTTCGAACTTAATTAGGCTTTTATGACATAGCATTTTTCTATAGATTCTCAAGATTACACAGAAGACCGCTTTTAGCTCGAAGGAGGAAAAAAAATTGAAACATTCGCTTTGTTATATTACGGTATAATAACACAGCATTGAAGTGGTCTATTATTGGTCGAAACGTTTAAATAGAAAATTGACCCGGCAATGTAACTAACAACCAAAATGGCGTCGGTTAAGAATAATAATAATAGCAGTTTTTTTCCTTCTCATTGTTATTTAAATTCTCGCTGGCATTCAATAGTTCTTATCAAACACGAATGCAATTTCAGGTGTATTTACGTTCAGCTAGCAATTTGTATAGCGCTGCTCATTTTAATGAATACATCGCGGATAAGCCTAATAATAATTTTTAAAAAGTAGGCGTAGACTACGAGGGATTCAATTGTGTCGTTTCTGTCGATAGCGCCTTGTTGGTTTTCCTATATGCACGAACAATCCTGTTTTCTATCGTGAATGCACTTTAGGCCTATTGTTTGCCGAGCACGGTTCCCATTTATAATCTAAACAAAACCTACAGTTTGCCTGACAAAGGAAAAATGATGGGACAATCGATTCGTAGCAGAACGAACAGAAGCTTAAATTGGGTCGCTTATTAATTGTAAATAATATTAAAACGAAGATTTTGCCAGGGGATAAACGCGATGGAAAAAATGGCATTGTTGTTCGAAGTAAATACCCTGTACTTAAGTTGAAGGTTGAGGAATATACTGCATGCGTGAGTAAAAACAAAGGTTGCATGCATTTTTAGTTGGTTCCAAATCGTGTTGTTTGAAATGTTCCACTTTTCCACTTAAAAAAAAATATTGAGGAATAAGCATGATAATACGCGTAGATATGTTGCATTTTCCCACTGCAAATCATTTCATTCCCATCATTTTCGAGACGATGAACTAATTAATTTCCAGTTTATTTTCATACAAAAGTATTATGACGTGTATTTTTCCGTTTCAAGCGATTTTACTAGTTGTTTTCATATTCAGCTTTGGAGAAAAACGAACGAAATAAATCAACTTGGGAATATTTGTGCATGTATATCGTGGTTGTATTTTTGAGAATCAAAGCTGAAGATATAGGTTATGGACCTCATAATAACTCATTATGAAAACTAAATAAAATCGCTGTAACCCGAATAATACATGTCAAAATACTTTTATACCAAAATAACTCGTTTTTCTATGAAAAAAAAATGAAAATAATTATTTGAAGTGGGAAAATGCAACTCACAATATGTTAATACGGTGTATGTGTAGGATGTGTATACATGGTCACTTTTTATCAACCAGATATTCATTCTGGTCCTAACTGCACGATGTATCAAAATGATTAAAAAAACGTTTTAGATATAGGATAACATTTTAAAAAAAATGCATTTCTACGTTTTGTGACTTGTTGCTATATTTATAAGAGCATCCAACTTTCTGTTTTGAAATTCACGTTATATGATAATGTGGTTTCACTTTAACTTTTGGGAATTTCCTGGCTATCAGGAATGGCGCAAAAATGTGCATTTCATCTTTGGAAGAAATCTCGTATTAATTACGCTTGTCAAGATGTATTAAAATGCTGTCCACATTTTCAAAAGGTAGTAATTTCAGCGCTCCACCTAACGTATACTATCTTCGCAATCATTCGGTGAATATCATGCGTGTCTTTCAAAAATGTGCATGGCCAGCATTTAATCTGAACCTTTCATCGTATTAGCGTGTAATGCAAAGTCTAAACTATATTTTCAAAGAAATGCTTTTCACGCTACCATATCAGGACCTGTTGGAAATACCAGTGGGAGATCAAACTGGAGGCGAATTAAAAGGGGTCCAAAGGAGGGGCGGGGTCAATTCCCCCTGAAGGCCAATCAACTCGACGCCAGCCAGGCCAAAATCTTAAATAGTTTTCTGGAAGGCACACATCATTTTGTCCCAAATATGGATATGAATTTTGCGCAATACAAAGAATCACAGAAATAACCAAAAACAGGTTCAAGCAACACGTTGAATTGCAGGTAGATTACCGAGGGACTGGCTTCTAAGTTATCCAGTGTTATCTTACTAACGACCAAATATAAAGTGAAATTATTCATTGCATGTTGTTATCAAACCAGTTCGCATTCGCTACGTGGTTGTTGGCACGCTCGTGGTGCACTTTTGTCGACGCATGGTCCTAGCAATTTGGTATATTCTAGGAACAACTCACCTCTGCTTAATTCAGAAGTAACAATTACACACAAATTTCCAATTTCCTGTTGATAACTGAACGGCATCGAGTCATGTTAAATGAACTATATTCAGTAAAAACGAAATATCTAAATGATATGTTAACAATAATGACTTTTTGAGCATTAAGAATGATCACAAAGTCCTATTTTGCCATGCATTGCAGTGCATTACATGTACCATAAAACCATGCAGTCATGAAAATTAGCTTTATCTAAAAATGAAAATGTCTTTTAATTTCGACTAAATGACATTACAGTAGTCCTTATTTCACCAGAACAAGAATAGCGTCGAGAACTAGCCACGCTTGCTGTAGTACATGTAATGATATAATTGGACAAACTAAGAATATAAGAATTTAATGAATACGATTTGAAAACTTGCTGCTTCTCAAAATGAACAATTTGGTGCTGTGTCACCTCTGAAGCGGGGGTGCAGAAAAAAACTACCTTTTAATGAGTGGCAAATATGGCTAATGGGGAAAAAAAAAGCTAAGAAAACCCATTGGAATGAGTGTAATGAATCTCATGAAATTTCAGAAATTGAGCATTTTTGGGATTCTTTTGTACGCTATACATGCAATAGGATTGTTAATTCGCGGATCTGCGTGGCCGCACCGAAAGCTACTTTGTTCGTGCGGAGGCATAGGGTGGTAATTCGGTGATTCGTATGCAAATCACGTTGCATTCGCATTGTTCGAAGCATCCGAGAGATTTGTGTTGAAACTTAACATCTTCATGAATGCAACGCTAAAGGGGGAGTGCATAATTACGGCCATAAATTGCAGCGTGCCTTCTGCTCGCCCTCACTCCCAGACGCCCAGAGGCCATTATTTGATATAATTTTCGGAGGGGGAAAACTGCTCGCTGCTCCCCTATCTTATCTGCATTTTATAAGCGATAAAATTACTTTTCAAACATGCGAAGGGGATGCCAGAATTTTGAGCAGAAAAAAAAATCTGCTTACATTTTTTTTCCCCGAAGTGATCCTTAATTCTGATTAGCGAGACCTTCGCGAATGCAGCTTCTAAAAACTTGTCCGATGTATGCATGTATTTTTAGTAAGAAATCCAACCAAGTTTTGTATGCATGTATTTCTACTTGTACAAAAAGTTGAGTTTGCGTGGCAAAGGGAAAAGTTGCCATGTTACGATAAACTGTAGCATCAAAACTTCGAGATACAAAACTCAAATTTGTCCATTTCTGGTTTTAAGAAGATTTTAAGGCATGCAAATTGAGCTTTATTTTCAGTAAAAACGACATCTCAGCATGACTGTTAAAATAATTTAAGCCAATCAGCCCATTTAGTTTAACTTAAATCATTTAATGAGTGTGATTTTAAAACTTGCTCAAACTTAAAATGAAAAACAAATTGACTTGTGACGTTTCTGAAACGATGATGCGATTTGTGAATTTGGGGGAAAAAAAACAAAAAAAAACTACTTATCACAGATTTTTCCACTTATATCTCACAATTTCGATACTCTAAACGATTTACTGTATATACGGTACAAATGTGCGTAAATTGATTTGTTTTAAATCAATTACTGTAAATTGCATTCGTCTCGTTAAGACTGTCAAAAGTGAAATTTGTGACGCTTCTGCAGTACTACTATTATTAAAGTTTTTTTTTTAAGGAAATATTACAAGCTTCAAGATTGCGAAAAAAAAAACAAAAAAAACACGCAGTCGTGCATGGTTCGTAATTGTCTAAAACTGCGAATGTTACTAGTTTAAAGCAGAGATGCCATCTAAAAAAAAGTACAAAATGCTAAATTAAGCGCAGATTTATACACGAGTATCACCCCTTAAATAAATCTAGATGATGTTGATACAGCTTACAACAAACAAGATGTTCGCATTTCGGTGCCATGTCGTCTAAGTTTAACTTGGATGTCCCAGTTTAGCTTTTTTGACACGAATATCCGAAATTTTCCGCGAAACTGCCATAAAACGCTCGGATAAAACACTTCACTAATTCGTGCATGTTTGCTTTCTAAAACGGGACAGAGTTGCCGCGTTGACGTCATTGGAGCTCGTAAACTCGACTCACTTTCGCACTTTTACGGCTCCCAAAGCTGCGATCAAACTGCGAAAGCGCCATCTAGTCCCCGTTTTCAAACATGACATTCTGCCTTTCTAATTAATGCGCAAAATGACGATGCGGATAGAAGAAATTGGCTTTGGTGTTGGAAAAACCAACAAAATCGTCCCGACTGGGTAATCGGACAGAAGCTTTACGAATCGTACTTTGGCAGTCGTGAAGTCACATGCGCAAAATCGACTTAATTGGCTTACAAATATCACTCGTGGTTAAAATTGTTGTTTAACCAATGAAAGCAATCCGGTTGCACGTATGACCTCAAGACTATACCAAAGTGCGATTCGTAAAGCTTTTATCTGAACAACCCTAATATGTTTAGGGATAGTGACTATCATTAAACGTCTTGTACAGAAAACGAACTCTATAGCGACATAATCAGAAAAAAAACAACTTAAGCACAGTTTTAGACTTTTTTAGACTACTAGCGTCACTTAATTGTCTAACTGAAGGGCAACTAACAGCTTTCTCAAATATCCAGCATTATAATTTTAAGAATCAAAAATTCCAAAAATAGGCAGAAGTAAAAAAAAATGGCCTCCATCCATGCAGTTTTTTTTCGTTCTGGGAATTGTTAAAACGCCAAATTATCAAACGAGGCAGTCTTAATGCGAGATGATAATAGACCATCGAGTCAGGAAATTAATAATAATAGGCCAAAAAATAATAATAACAATAATAAAAACGGACAAATTGAGCGAATGGGATCACGCCACGTATACATGTACGAGTAGAATGGCTTCACTCTGCACAAATTTGATTTGGAAATTGCTCATAAAAGGGTGCAATTGCGGCAAAAAAAAATTGGAGATACGCCGACCCCCCTGGTCGTAACACCAATTGCTTTCAATTGGAAAATTACTGCAGATGGGACGATAATGAGATTAGGCATAACGTTTGACGTGCAATTCCTCGATTGCGTGTTAATTTTCTCAGTCCACTTTAGTTTGCTATATTATTGCATGTTATAATCTGGTTTTCCAAATTATGGGGAATCTAATTCGATTTCTGGCACCTATAGATGCGGAAAACATCGCACTCCGACTTCAGAAGTGACACAACATCTTTCATTTCAAGTTCCCCCAGAAATTTCATTTATAACTTCCCTGACTTTTCCAGGTTTTAAAAAAAACTTCCCTGACCAATGACTAACGACAATTTTGAAAATTAACGTAGAATTATTTTAAAAAAATTTTTTAAAAAATCACGTGAAAATGTTGTATTCGGAAAATGTACAAAAATTTGTGCTCGGAAAAAGTGGTCAATTTTGCAATTTTGTTCTCGGAAAATGTGGAATATTAGCACTCTGGAAAACCTAGAGAATTTTGAAAATTTGTACACGGAAAACGTGGACAATTTTGCTAATTTGTAATTTTCGAAAAAACGTGGGAAAATTTGCAAATTTGTACTCGGAAAACGTGGAAAATTTTGCAAATCTCTACTCGGAAAATGGGCCTCGAGCCAACCTTGTAGAAGTATTAATTTTGGATCGCCATGACTACGTGGAATTTCCCTGACTTATTCAAAATAAACCATTCTTCCCTGACTTTTCCAGGTTTTCCAGGTCTGGGGGGGGGGGGGGGAACCCGAGAGTTGAGTCGATTTTTTTTAGTTGTGTCACTTCTGAAGCGTGCGTGCGAAATGATATTACAAGTAATTAGACGTTAGTTGGCTCTGACGTAATGCTAGAATCTTTTGATTAGATGCTAATTCGTTAACTGGCCGTGCTCCAAAGTCAATTATCTCGATTTAGTTGGATTTATCAAAGTTGACATTGCTGGCTCATGTGGCAGTTCTACGTGCCATGTTCGTCGTTCAAGGTGTTGGCTTCTTATCAAACGAAGCAGAATTCTGAAGTTGTTTTTGGACTGGAAATGGGCTGTGTTGATAACTTGTAATTAACGTGTCAAAGGTCGTTAATGGCGTGTTTACATAACGGGCGCTGGAAACAACTCCGATTGTTGTGATAAGAATTCAAGCCTCGAGCATTTAACGTTGCCTTTAAGTTGGTCTAGCATATCGAATAATGGCGTTATTTATACTGTAGCTCTATAAGCGTGTAATTAAACAAATGGTGGACCAATGAGAAAAGCTCAGGAAAATTCCAATCACGTACAAACAAGAAAGCAGCTGCACAAGCACCGATATTAACATTTGTTGTCGCTAGATGGCGCCCCGATATCAACTCCATTTTGGTATCTTTATGACCGGCTACAACAACCAATTTAGCATTAAAACGCACCAATGCAACCGGGTTGTTGAAATTTAAGATTTTTAAAACGAATCTCTGTGCAAATTACCACGCAAAAGTCCATACGGTAACATTGCCAAAAAAAAAAAATGAGAGCAATTCTGGCTTGAAATTGCATTTCACATTCTTTGAGGGACATGGCCTGGATTTTCACCGACTCCACGCATCGCGTGCAATTACGTTGATATCAAATGTTCTCACGTCGTTTGGTTCGTTGCATAATTGAAATACAGTAACATTGTTTACGTTGGACGTTTTCCAACATTTGCAGTTTGAAATTTCCCGACCATTACATCGCGGCGTGGTTCGGTCGTAAAGTTTCAAATAATTGCGCTCATTATGACGATACCGACCACTTTACGAGCTCTTATCAATTTCCCATCAAATCGCTGGTAATTAAGGGTTCGATTAGGAATTTCCACTGGGACAATGGCAGCCGTCATCGAATACCAACAATCGTTGACATGGAAAGGCAACCTAAACATTAATTGGAGTTGGTACCGAGATTAGCGGACTCTTTATACGTTCGCGGAGCGCCATCTGGGGTGCACAACCGAAAACAAGCAATAACCTTATCCAAACGTTAATAAAAAAGCACATGATTGTTGTGACAAATATTGAAAACTTTCATTTCTTGCAAATATACTTTTTCATATTCACGAATATGGCAGTCCTTGTATACTAAGCAGATAACCCTACTTCAAAAGTGTACTCAATTTTCATACCCCTTCGTACTCCTTTCCCCGACCAGAATAACAACAGTATAAGTGTTAAATTAAATATTTTTGCTGCTCGAAACGCTCCCGTAATAGTAGTATAAACATGCTTTTTACGTTTTTATCATGCTGTACCGCAGTGCAGCGTTTTACATAAAATTTATTCCAATGCTGAGCTTATGGCACGTCTATTATATGGCGCACTGTAAAACGAAATGAAATTTTTACGATTTAATCCACCTTGGAGCGCTGCTCCCGGCTAAGGGTTAGTAATTGGGCATAATATTTTCAAAAACGACTGTAGACGAGACTATAATATTTTTAATAAGATGGCCGAGGTGGGCTTTACAAATGCGTTTTTAGGTCGATAAATGCAACCCGCTGATGTCACGTATGTCGTTGAGAGTGAAATATTGTAATGGTGGAAACTAAGAAAGCACATTGTTGGAGAAATATTACTGACGCGTGAATAATCTTTCCCTGAAGTTGAAACTGGGATAGATATTATATATACAGCGCATTTCCCTATAAAAATGCATCGATTAAATTAGTTTACATTACAGTAGGGGTACTCAAACAGAAGCTTTGCGAGTCGCACTTTCGCAGTCGACGAGCATGTCAGGGTACGAACACAAGAAAACTTCTAGGAAAGAATGTTACTTTTTTTACCACTAGCGCCAACCAGCGGGCAAATATTGGTAATGCATTTAAAT
>JAQGBX010004268.1:0-15647 GCA_034698745.1 Megaphyllum sjaelandicum | reverse complement strand
TTGGGTAACATTTAATACCCTCAATGGATAGAGCATCCATGACTTCCTATTCAAGTGCACGCACAGAATTGTCATACCTTTAATAGTGTAAATGTTATTTTGGGGGATAAATAGTGTGTTAATCCGATAAATAAGCCGATATATAAACCATTAAGCCACCACACACAGCTGGTATTATTATTATTCTGAACATGAATCTTCGAGTGGTGGAATTCATTAGCGCGAGGCCTATTATCGTTTACGTTCAGTGAACAATGCGCAATTACTACGCCATTAAAGCATCCAATTTTCATTACAAATAATACATAGTAAGATCTTTCATTTTATTTTGCGGAAATTTTGTCCTATAAACCAATTTTTTACTTCAATTAATCGCACGATGTTGTGCCTGATCCTACTGGCATGGTGAAGTCAGACTTAAAATGGCCGAAACATACCATGTGACCTTCTCGGCCAATCAGAACAGATCCAACAATGTCCACTCTCTCACAGTATAGGCTCTCTAACGCATGTCAACGCATGCTTCAGTAGTGGTTATAGCATCTATTCTATAACATATAGTATATAGTATCTATTCTTTTACGTTTCTTACAGACGATGTCAGCCGAGATTAAAGCCAAGCAACAATGAAGACGATAGAAAAACGCAATTCCACACGGATATTTCCGCCCGTAACTATTTACATTTAATTAATTAAATTTCAATTAACTGATCAATCATCAATATCTCTCTCTGCTGAAGTAATTCAGTCGGGGAATTAGCATATGGATCTGCATAAAGTCCATTGCTAAACAGTAGCCATACTAATATCGAAGATGTAATTTATACTATTGGTATTTCAGATGGTGATGATGATTTGGACTGACTGATTTCAATAATATGAACAAGGAGCTTGATGTTAGAAATGTTTAAATTACTGTCTGAAAACAAATTTAAATTAAAGAAATTAAAATAGTTAAAATAAACTTGGTCTGTTTGCGATTATCATTATTTGGCATCACGTTTCGACCTTTTTAAGACCTTTTCGAACCTTCTTGTAAAAATAAGTCATTCTTCTCTGACTTTTCCAGGTCTTGGGGAACCCCGTAGGGTATACCGTTTTCAAGGTTATTAATTTGGAAATTATACATATTTTCTTCTATTTTTAGTAAATGCATGTATATGTTGCTAAGCATTTTATCAGTACACCTGTACTTCGAAACATTTTATTACAACATGGATAATAAACAAGGGTAAAATTTGCCACACAAAAAACCGACGATGAGATGAAAAAGGACTCCTTCCAATGACCGTAATTATTTTTCAAATGGGTCAGATTCACTTTCAGCCATCAAGTTATCTATGCATTTACACAATTAGGATTATGTAAGAAATTATATAGCCAGCTTATTGAACTGGTCGTTGTCCAGATAGATAAGAAAAATACTCATTATTAAGAAAGTTCAAAAATCTCTTGCTTGGACAAGAAGAATAACTACATTTGAACATAAGCTTAAAACGAGTTGATCGTATCTGAATAAATTATACAGGGGGAAAACATTCAATTTATGGACATTAGATCAGTTATAGCCGTGGGAAATTCCAACTTCCTATAGAGAAATTACAGTAAGTTAACCACCTCTGGTTCCTCATGTTAGAATTAAACCATTTTAATAATGTCACCTTAACAAAGAAAATGTCGAAAATTAAAAGTGTAGTCAATACATATGGTTGAAAGTAACAAGAGATAAATCTGGAGATAAGTCTTTTAATTTAAATTGTTTTTTTAATTGAAAGTAATAATAATGGCTGTTTTTTAATTGAAAATTTTATAAGTGCCGGAGCAGGGTATAAAATAAACATGGAATTGCACAATCGAAAAATTACATTTTAATTATATTTCAGGTGCAATTTTGGATAATTTTGATGCACTGAAATAAATTTCATTTTCTCAAGGCTTTTGCAATATTGACTTAACTAGCCCACATTAAAAATACATAAAAAAACGGGTAGCCGGCACAGATCGACCCGACTGTGCTGGATGGTTTTGTTCGTGAATACTTTTGGACGCAATGGCTGGTAATTGTGTATCACAGTATACACGAAAGACCAGTATGATGAATGAAAAGACCGAAATTTCAGTCATTTTCACCCCGCGCGGTACAAAGGGGAAAGGGGTAAGTGGGATACAGTGGAACCCGGTTAAGTAGAAATCCGATAAGTGAAAAAACCTGATAAATGCAAGACAATTCAAAGCACCAAACTTTTTGAATACGTTTTCTATGGTATATAAAACCCGACAAGTGAAAACTTCCTAAATGAAAAACCGGCTAATTGGCAATTATTTGCAAGCACCATGTGCAGCTTTTGTGTGTATTTAAGACCGGATAAGTGGTAATCATGCATCGCAGTCTATAATGAATCTTTGGCAGTATAGTCGGTATATACGGCGCAACTTACAGCAGGTACAGTAGGCCTACTGTACATGTGCATGAATTGAAAATCGGGCCTTTCATTTCACACTATTAAACGGATCGAGGTACTGTAGATTGTTAAGTACATTGTTCACTATTATGTTTATCAACAACTTGCTGAACATTGTAAATATTCAAGCATAAGCTTAAGAAAGTGTACACTTTTATGGCCGATTCTTTAGTTTGCCTATCGAGCTAAAGTGTGGAATATTTTTGGTCTACACAACTTTTCAGTGACTGAGTTACGATATCCAACTTGTGTGAAAAGGAGATAAACATTACACTGTACATGTACTGTATAATGGCAAAACCAAAAAGAATTCTTACATCTCAGAACGTAGAAAAAAAGATCGAAATTCTTGACACCCTAAAATCGAAATTGTTGTTCCTGCTGATATCAACATGTACATTTTTACTGTTTCTCCTCTTCTACTGCTAGATCTTACTGCTAAATGTACATTTATTCGTTACATGTATAAAGCTTTGTTTATATGTTTTTATTAATTAAAGCTTTTCTAAGAGATTAAGCCACACTGTATTTTACTAATCTGGGCATGCAGAAACTGATCTAATTTGAGCGCATCACGCAAAAACCCGATAAGTGAAAAAACCGGATAATTGGACAAAATTTCAATGCACCGTCGAAATTTCCACTTATCAGGGGTCGATTGTAGTTACCGACAATAGGGACGCGAGGCCCACCTTCCTCTATACGATGGTAGGCCATTTATCCCCATAAGTCTAAGATGGATCCCCTCGGAGCTATACGGCTTTGAATTGTAATTCAATGTACATGTATATCCAACCGATATTACAGACGTATTCATATAAAAAAGGTATGAGGAGGCATAGGAGGTAAGTGCTTGCTTGTGAGCAACGTACTACAACGGTACAATGATGTAAGGTATTATTACTATAAATGTATAAAAACGTATTATAGAATTTAAGCGACTATTGTTACAAAACGTTTGGATTTTTATTAGCACACGGCAAATGGCACGTTTTCAGTCACATTTTGGAACCATTTATAAATTATCGTGTTTTATACCATTTATGAACATGATATGGTATGCATACCATATGGGACTTGTAGCCTAATCATGTTTGCAGTTTCATGACATCAGTTTATTTATAAAGTAACGTGTGCATTATTGACCAACTTTTCGAGATCGTGTCACCATGGATATATACATTTATATAAATACAGACAGCGACCTGCAATGCCCACTATAAATGCTGCATGAGCGAATTACCCGACAATCTCCTTGATGTAAGCATACTTAAATTATATTTTACATTGCTTTTCATAATTCACATTTTTTAAATATGAAATTGTTGGTATATTCTAAAAAATGAAACATATGGTCAACATCGTAATTTCCTATAATTGAATAACTGACAGTTTTGCATAGCCTACATATTTAGTTTATAATAAAATGGTGTTAAGTGATTATTTTTTGGATAAGAAAGATCACTTGTACCGTTATGGCTAGACATACCGAAGAAGTTGGTATGGTTACTTGTAACATTACTTGTATCCTTCTGGTAGTAGAATGATCTAGTGACGCTAGATGGCAGCACATTCTACTGTCACTTGTATCGTTGTGATACTTAAAATGTGCCCCCTCAGTGTGGAAAATCTGCACTAAACTCACTTTTTTGCAATTTTCTCACCTATACCGTTCTGCTTATACCCATTCAATTTAGGGTAGATATCCTTAGATCAAATCCTTGGAACAAATGCTGACCAAGACAATGTCAATGTTATTCACGATTTGGAAATTTTATCAAAATTAATATAGAAAAATGTTGATTATTTTACAAAATAAGCATGAGAAATTTCAAAATTTGTCTTCAGAAAATGTAGACAATTTTGCAAAACTTTACTCTGAAAACGTTGATAACTGAAAATCGATACTCTGAAAATTTTGAAAATTGTGCAAATTTGTCCTTGGAAACGGTTAAAAATATTGCAAATGGGGCCAGAGCCAAAATTAATTTTGGGTTGTGACAACATAAATTCGTTGAATTTCCCTGACTTTTTCAGAGATTTTCCAGTTAATTCTCTGACTGTTCCACGATTTTCAGGTCCGGGGAAACTGTATATGTAAACACAGTTTCTCTTAAAAAGGAGAACGAATGTGATGCAAACTGTACGTTAATTTTTAGTTATTAGAACGCAAATCTTAGTTATGTTGAGATTCTTTCGGTTACAAAATGAAAACTTTATGAAAAAATAATGTTCTTAAATGATGAAAAAAGATTAAGAAACAATATTTCATAGATTCATCAATGATTATCCTGTCAAAAACTCTTTATGATGAATCTCAAGGGACGTCAAAATTTGTTAGTTTATACCGTATTTCGTATTATCAGGAGTCGGTCATTTTTGGCAACATAGTACAGCTGTACAAATGCTTGGAAACTCCAAAATCTATTAGTAGGAACCGGAAAATTCGTAATATCCAAATTCGAAATTCGTTTTAAACGAAGAAATTGACATTATTCGCCCATACACTAGGACGGGGAAGGGAATTGAGTTCATACTAACAGTAATTCTTATAAAGCGAGTTCTTAATAAGGTTACACAGGGTTCCCCCAGAAATTTCATTCTCAACTTCCCTGACTTTTCCAGGTTTAAAAAAAATCCCTGACCAATGATAATGTCAAAAACTGACAAATTTTCTTAAATCGACACAGTAAAATATTTTTAAAAATTTAAAAATAAAACTAAAAATTATAATAGAAATATTACAGTGTACTAAAATTAAAAAACAAATCTGCATGAATAAATTTGGAATATTTGACTATTTTCTATTCGGAAAATGTAGATAGTTTTGCAAATTTGTACTTGGAAAACGTAGAGAAATTTGTACATTTTGAACTCGGAAAACTTTAGAAGTTTTTTACTTTTTGCTTGTTTTTGTTTTGTACCTTTGTTCGAGGTTTTCCAGGTTTTCGAGATTATACGAAGTGTAGGCCTATAGTTCGGAATCAGTCAAATTTTGACGCAACCTTAAACATTTTTGGAATGTTTTTTACGTGTTTAGACAGTATATCATGTTATATGTGTATTGGAATTCCACAGGTTTCCCATTATTTATATCAGAAAACTATGACAATGTCTCAATAAACTCTTTAATCACGTAAAAATGCAGCCGCTGAATGCATGACTTATCACGAAAAATGTTTTCGCTATAACCATAATGCTACTGACAGATTACATTGTACCACGAACAATTGACCATTCAAAAATAAAACAATGCCTGAATTATTATTGAATAATTATAAATTATATTTTATACGCCCAGCAACTTAAATTCAAAATTGGTATACGCTGTCCTGGCATGGGTTGAAAATAACAGGGTTTCCTCAGACATGTCATTTTCAACATCCCCGAATTTCCCCTGACTATTCCAGGTTTTAAAAATTTTTTCCTGACCAATGACCATTCCAAAATTTGACATATGCCAATGTTATTCACGATTTTTCAAAATCGACACTTGACTAATGATTACTAATGACAATTTAATTTTTTTTTAACTTAGCATAAAAAGTTATGAAAAATTACCAATTTTGTATTCGGAAAATGTACACAGCTTGGCAAATTTGTACTCAGAAAATATTGAAAAATTGTACTCGGCAAAGGTTGAAAATTTGTGCTTGGAAAAGGTCGACAATTTTGCAAATTTTTCCTTAGAAACTGTTGCAAATCGTGTAAATTTGTACTGGGAAAACTTGCAAATGGGCCTCTAGCTAAACACGTAGAAGCATTAATTTTGGATAGTGACAACATGACTACGTTAAATTTCCCTGACTTTTTCAAAATATTAAGTCATTCTTTCCGACGTTCCTCTGACTTTCAGACATTTTCAAGTTTCCTGACTTTTCCAAGTCTAAGGCGCCCTTAATAAATAATTTGATCGTGACAATATAATACAATCATAAAATTTTATGTGAGAATGCCCTATAACTACATGAAGATGGATACCATTAACTATCTTTTGAATAAAATTGATTTGGTTAAAAATTGCACAAAATGTAATAGATGTACTGTAGTTAACTTCAAATCATTGTTCAGCCAAGTTCCGCGTTCAATATTGTCTTATTTCTACCCAATAAATGCATAGTTTATATTGATTAACTTATATTTTTAAATGATTTCAAGCAACCCACCTGACGAGCCCCATGGCAAGGGCGAAACCACCAACCAATGCGGCTGCACAACCGTCACTGGTTGTGATGGCACGACCAGCAATGGTTGTGCCATCGCAATCTTTGATGGTCGTGGGAGCCATCGGATCAAGAAACAGCAACCACTTCAATAGTATTAAATATACTGCATCTATCATATTAATAGCAAGTTTTATAAATGTAAGTTGACCATAAATATATGGCTGGAGAAAAATCTTAAAAATGCAAAATAATTACTGTATTAGTAATAATACACGCTCGACGATAATAGTTCCCACATTGAATTGCATTTCAAAACATTTTTGAATTTTTTTTAAGGGGAACATACTGCATTTCCAAAATACATCGAAGAGATTATACAGGGTAAAGCACTAACCATGACCTAAATTTGCCAATAACATAACATAAAACAAAACATTTGATCGAAAAGTGATTTAAACAAAATGTGTTTGGTATGACGATATAGAATGAAAACACCGGTATTTATTTAAACTTAAATTAATGTCTTCCAGGTCAAGGTCTTTTTTTGCAATGGCAACCCCTAGTTTTTCATACAGATTCGTATCCTTCACATCAAAATAAGAAACATTTGTGGAAGACATTTTTCTGATATGACCACCACTTTTCCATCCTTCTTTGAGATAAATTGCATTTTCTCTATGTTATGCAATGGGATTATGCATTCAATGTTATTTTGAATGATGGCCCTACTCTTTAAAAGCATACTACATTTATGATGTCATACCGGTATCAACATCCTGTTGCTTGACCATGCAAAATGCATTATTATTCACTTTGCAAGGTTTTTCCACTATCCTGGCAAACGAATGATCATCAAAAAAATGTCTTCAACCAGCAAATGTTTCTTATTTTGATGTGAAGGATATGAATCTGTATGAAAAACTATGGGTTGCCTGCATTGAAGTTTATGGAAATGACCTGGACATCATTAAGTTAAAATAAATACCGGTGTTTTCATTCCACCGTCATCCCAAACACATTTTGTTTCAATCACTTTTCGGTCAAATGCTTTTTTTATGTTATTGGCAAAGGTCATGTTTAGTGCCTCACCCGGTATATATCGAAAATGACTTGAGAACATATTTCGAAAATGCATTGAATAAAATATCTTTCCAAAATGAATTTTAATAACACAATTTAATTTGTGTTGCAGGAATTTTATGCAACATCTTAACTGATAGTCTGACCGAACAAATTTTATTATTCAAAGGCGTTTTTAGCTAGCCCAGTAACCGATTCTCCGAATAAGGGATGTTTCCAGTGTCTCCATTTGATGAACAGGAAATGGAAATCAGAAATGATAAAAGGATGCTCAGGAACAAAGAAAGATTGCGGAAGCTGCATTGAAAGGTAATAAATTCCTTGCTAATTACACCCACTAGGAGTCGTTTAAATATCTAATATACAAGGATTATATACCAAGAGTGAATATCAAAATTAATCATTGAAAAAAAAATTAAAAAATGACGAATCAAGCGCCATGATATTGCACCGTCTTCAGAAGTAACAACTCAGAAGTTCAATTTTATTATAAAACAAGTTTTAATTACGGTAAAGCATTTCAATATAATGCATCATAAAATAAATGGACACATGACAATGTCAAAATTGATATATGACAACGTCCACGACTTTGAAAAAAATTATAATTAACGTCATAGCGAAATTTAAATTTTATAAAATTAGCATGAGAAAATTTTAAAAATTTTACAAATTCATATTCAGAAATTGAAAATTGTGCAAATTTGTACTGGGAAAAATTAATATCTTCGAAATATGTGCACGATTGTCTTTCGGAAAACGAAAATTTCGCAAGTTCGTACTTTAAAAACGTGAAAAACTTTGCACGTTTGTACTCGGAAAATTTTATAAATGTGTCCTCAGTAAATTTTTAAAATTTTGCAAAATTGTCCTCTAAAATTGTTTATAAATTTTGCAAATTTGCACTTGGAAAATTTTAAAAAGTTTGCATATGGGCCCTGAGCTAACCACGTATTTCGGATTATGGCAATATTAATGGGCTGAATTACCCTGATTTTTTTCAAAATACGTAATTCTTCCCTGACTTCTCCAGACATTTTAAAGTTCCCTGACTTCTCCAGACATTTTAAAGTTCCCTGACTTCTCCAGACATTTTAAAGTTCCCTGACTTCCAGGTCTTCCAGACTGGGGGAACCCTGACATTTGTCCAATTTTCAAGATGTGTGATCGAGACAGTTAGCTGTCTGGGCAAATAGTTACAACTGCCCATGAAAAGTGGCTGCTTCTACGGACACAGATGATGTCAATAATTATTTTTTACCTATTTCAAAATAACTTCAATAAAAAGATGAAGATGAAAAAACTCGATGGCAACACGGCATAACGCCAATGTTTGTAGGCATTGCCACGTTTAAGGGGCAGTTTTAGAAAGTTTTATAATATCCAATCTTTCTGAAAATTGGACACATGTTTATACCAACTTTTTACTCGAAATAGTCCAAACGACCACCTACATATTTACAATTCTCCCGAAACACCCTGCATGGAGCTATTGTCCCAAGCCTTAACATAGTCGTAAAACTAAAAATTAAAGAGTCTTTAGTTGGATCACTTATTTATCGTACACTAATTTAAATTATTGAAATGAGTGTAAACATTATAGTCCTAAATTTTAAAATGTGGATATTTATGTATACAACGCACAACCAGTAAATGACAAAGCTTTTTCTTTCAGTTTTGAGCCCGGAAGAGAGGATGATGCATGCCTGCCCAAAGGTAAATAATGCGCTCCTATTTGGGACCCTTACAGGGTAAATCAAATTCAGGATCTGTAAATGGTCCAACGAAGCGCAGCCAGATTTGTTAAAGGCAATTTTCAATATTCAGCCAGTGTGACAAGAGATGCTTCACTCTTTAAATTGGTATTCATTAAAGGCAAGTCGGAAAATTTTATCGATAGAGTTATTTAAACGCTTTAACCTTCCTCGCAATTCGCACATTTCTATGCATAATAATCACTCTAGAAGTAGACAACCATTCTAAATCCTTGACCGAGCTTCGTTCTAAGACGGATGCTTACTTTTGCTCTTTTTTCCAAGCGATTAGACGACGGAAAAATCTTCCTAAACATACAGTAGTTCAGATTTGCTACAAACTCAATTTAACGATGATGCATAAAGTCGATCGCAACTGACAAAGGTGTCTTCTCCTGAAAATGGACTCAAACCCCTATATCTACCATATAGCATTTGTTTGCCGACTGTAGGGTACCGAGTTGAGATTAATTGAATAAACACTTTTAACATTACTTTAGAAAATATAAACAAGCGCGATAAGATATAGGCATAGGCAAAAAAGGAAAGCCTAATTATAACTTAAATCTATTTGATCAGTCAACGACCACATTTTGAATCCAACGATCAAATTTTGAATCCAAAGACCAAATTATGAATTATTTAATTTCGGAAAATAAATTATCTTGGGTGTTATTTAGGATCAACCGTAGTAAATCAGGATGGAATATCTGCAATTCCAAATGGGACAACGGCAGTTCTGAAATGTAAATTTCAAGACAACTACGACTGTACCTGGAGTCGAAGGGGTTTTGCTCTCGAAATCGGTGGCCGTTACACATATGAAAAAGGCAATGGCAATAATACGAAGGATTGCAGCATCATCATCTCGCCTTTCATCACTTCTTTGGATTATGGATTTTGGGATTGTAAAAGCATGGCTGATTCATCACACCCAGCAAAACAATCAATTGCAGTCACTCTGACAAGTGGTAATTAAGACTATGAAGTTCCGATGCAAAATACCAGTGAAACCTCGTTAAGACCAACTCCGAGGGTCGTCGACATTCGTTCCTTTACCCCATACATAGTTCGCCCGACTTTGGATTTCGTGGTTTTTCCAACGTCATTCCTAGGCGAATGTTTCCCACAATTTCACACCTCGTGTCTCTTATTTTGAACAGAAAACAACAGGTTCTTCAAAATCCAAATTCAATGGCGTACTAAGAAACGATGTGTGGAACAGGACAACATTAAGAAAGTCAGCATTTACTCACATGTTCCAAAATTTTGCGCAGTATAGGATGATAATTTGCTAACTTGTAGACATACGAGGAGTGTTCATTAAGTCTCCACAATCAATTCAAAACCGTATGGATTATGCTGAAATGTGCCGAAAAAATTCTTGGTATACTTGTGCGTTTTGCGTGACTAGTTAAAGCTCCACTATGCGACGACAAGGAGAATAGAAATTGGAAGTGAATCATGTGAATGATAAACATGCGATATAAACTGCAATGGCGACAAGGAGAATGGAAATTGGAATATAATCATGCGAACTATAAACATACGATATGGGATAAACATGCAGCAATCCACGTGAATGAGTTCTTCTCCTTGTCGGCGCATAGTGGAGCTTTAACTAGTCACGCAAAACGCACAAGTACCTATTTTTTTGCTATCGTCTTAGATGTTGCTTTAATCGATGTACGAAATCGTGTAACAGCGATGTAAAATGAATGATGTATTACACTATTACACGATTTCGTACATCGACTATAGCAACATCTAGATCAAGATTAATAATACCAACTTGCCCTTTTAAATTAGGCAAGAAAGAAGGGTCCCCCTGTGGGGGATCCGGTGGTCCCATAGTAATTTTAAATGGGGTGCCCCAATTTTTCACTTAAAACACAATAAGTTTTGTCTAAAATATGTATTTTTTGGCATCATCTTAGATGTTGCTATAATCGATGTCCGAAATCGTGTAATAAGCCAACAGTTTTTTCAACAGGCTACATGTTGAAAAAAAGGGAATGACATGTTACACGATTTCGGACATTAATTAAAGCAACATCTAAGATAATAGCAAAAAAATATTTTAGACAAAACTTATTTTGTTTTAAGCGCAGTTTCCTAATTTGCAAAAAAAAATTAAGGTGTCCCATTGTAAATTCCGAAGAGACCCTCCGGATCCCCCATAGGGGGACCGGAGGGGCCCTTCCTTTTTACGTAAATTTAAAGGCAAGTTGATATTATTATTTTTCATTATATTAATTTTTACGATTTACTATTTTTTTTTAAAAGATATTGAACTAATCATTATAACTGGACATCCCTGTATATTACAGTAAATCCTGTTAAGAGTGACCACCAAAAAAAAATATGTTGGTCACTGTACACAGGTGGTCAGTGGTCACTATACAAAGAATGACGGAATTAAATTAAAACAATGAACATGCATACACTGCACTTATACACATAGACAGTAATGCACGTAGTAAATACCACAAAACCAAAAAAGTACAATAATCATGGCGATCCTAAATTAATACTTCTACATGGTTAACTCAAGGCCCATTTTCAGAGAAGTATTTTGAAAAACTTATCCACATTTTCGGAGTACAGATTTAAAAAATTTTCCACGTTTTTGATGCACTAATTTACACAATTTTCTACGTTTTCCGTGTGCAAATTCTCAAAATTTTCTAGGTTTTCCGAGTACAAAATTGCAAAATTTCTCGCTATTTCCGAGCACAAATTTGTAACATTTTCCAAATACAAAATTTTCTCATTTCAAAAAATGTTCATGCAATTTTTATTAATTTTATGTTTATTTTCAAAATTGTCGTTAGTAAATTTAAAATTTTTTTTTTCCAGTGTCAATTTTGGAAAATATGTCCTATTTTTCATGTTGTCATTGATGAGAGAATTTTTTTTTAAACACAGAAAAGTCAGGGAAGTTGAAAATGAAATTTCTGGAGGAACCCCGTATACCTGCAACTACGGTGGCGTTTTTACAACAAGTTGTACATTTTTTAGTTGTGTTACTTCGTAAATACAACATATTATGTTATCAAATTCTTGAGTCAATCTCACGCGTTGATTTGATTTTTATTTACATTATTGTTTTATTTTATTTTATTTTAAATCAGTTGCTACGGCGCTTTTGCAACTAATGCTGGATTCACAATGAATGAATTGAAGACAAAAACGGTCGTCACTATAACAGGGTTCCCCCAGAAATTTCATGTTCAACTACCTTGACTTTTCCAGGTTTTAAAAAAAAATTGGTCCCTGACCAATGCCAAAGTAAAAAATTGACCTTTTCCAAAATTGACACTTGAATTTTTTTGAGATTTACTAACGAGAATTTTGAAAATTTGCATAGAACTTTTTAAAAAAAAATCGCATGAAAATTTTTAAAAATGGGAAAATTTTGTATTCGGAAAATGTTCAAATTTGTGCTCGGAAAAAGTGTGAAATTTTGCACATTTGAACTCGGAAAACGTGGAAAATTTTGCAAACTTTCACTTGGAAAACGTGGAAATTTTCGCAAAGTTGCACTCGGAAAACGTAGATATTTTGCAGATCTATACTTCGAAAATGTGGACATTATTTTGCAAGTTTCTACTCGAAAAATGGGCCCTAAGCGATCCATTTAGATTGTCAATAAACCATTCTTCCCTGACCTTTCCAGGTCATTTTCAAGTTCCCTGACTTTTCCAGGTTTTAAAAAAATTGGTCCCTGTCCAATGACAAAGTGAAAAATTGACCTTTTCCAAAATTGACACTGGATTTTTTTTTAGATTTACTTACGAGAATTTTGAAAATTAGCATAGAACTTTAAAAAAAAAATCGCATGAAAATTTTTAAAAATATGAAAATTTTGTATTCGGAAAATGTTCAAATTTGTGCTCGGAAAAAGTGTGAAATTATGCAAACTTGCACTTGGAAATCGTGGAAATTTTCGCAAGGTTGCACTCGGAAAACGTAGATATTTTGCAAATCTATACTTCGAAAATGTGGACATTATTTTGCAAATTTTTACTCGAAAAATGGGCCCTGAGCGATCCATTTAGATTGTCAATAAACCATTCTTCCCTGACTTTTCCAGGTCATTTTCAAGTGCTCTGACTTTTTCAGGTGTAGGGGAACCCTGTATAATCATGCGCATATCAAATTGGATAAAAATGTCATACCTCATTTCTACTTTTTGGCTGTCAAAAACGAATAAATCGCATAAAAAACGAATAAATTTAGAAATACAAATGGTTGTTCAAATACATGACCAAACAACTCGTTAAATAAAATTCCTTAACTAGCTTAAATGCAGTGTCATGGTGGGGGAGAGGAAATACGGTCGTGGTCGATTTCCATGTATGAGTTAACCCGACATTCGCCTGTAAACAACTTTGAGAAACCACGAAAACCAAAGTCAGGAAAACCGACACGGGAATCGAACCCGGGTCTACCGAATGCAAAGCCTGTGCGTTAACCACTCAGCCAACTTTGCACGGTGACAAGACTGTTCAGCTAACCACAATTTGTACAGATCGTAACAAATCATCTTACTCACGTTTGGCTAACTTTTTCACGAATATGACCTGCAGCTTTAGGGGAAAGAGGGGTAATGGGGCCACCCTAAGGGTTGATTACATCTAGCGTGTTAAATATTGGAGCATTTTCATGCTGATAAATACTCAAAAAGCTTCTTTTGTACGTAAGTGGTCTTTCAGTTAGATCACTAAAATCGTAAACGTTTCGTGTATTTACAGAGAAATAGGTTTTTTTTGCAAAATGCTTGTCTTAGCCCCATTACCCATAGCTTTAGGACGTTTACAACGCCATACACATGGTCCCAATATACCTAAGAAGAGTAAATCGTAAATTTTATTGTTAAAGCGGCGTTAATTATTTTTAAATACAGTGAAACCTGGAAAAGTGACCACCTTTGAATGGTGACCACCTGTTTATGTTGACTGCTTTTCAGTGTAATGTTTCTTTTAGTGTACATTTCCTTTATAAAAATTCTCTGTATAGTGACCAGTGACCACATGTCTATTGTGTACGGTGACCAACGTGTGTTGTCTTTTTTGCAAATTTTTACATTGCTAATGTACCTTAAAAAGTGACCAGATAACGGATGAGTCACGTTACACGTTGTACTTTTTTGGTTTTTCGGGTTTTCTACATTGTACTACGTGTATCACAGTCTACACGTATAAGTGCAGTGTACACGTTTATTTTAATGTAATTCAGGCATTTTTCTTATAGTGACCAACCTAGTGACCAACATAGCATTTTGTTGGTGGTCACTTTTAACAGGTTTTACTGTAATTCGAGATATAAAATCGCATTCATTTTAAATAGTAAAACCTGTTAAGAGTGAAAACCAACAAAAATGTTATTTTAGTCACTGTATACAGGTGGTCACTATACAAAGAATGCCTTAATTATATTTAAGTGAGCATGTACACTGTACTTGCATATGTAGATTGTAATACATGTAGTAAAAAACCACAATATCATAAAAAGTACAGAATCATCATGTCCATTTGCTTTACATGCAGTATATTTATTGCCTTATTACACATTTGTATTTTTTTTGCTTTTTTACGAAAAAATTGTCAAGTTTTCCTCTTTTTAAATGCTTTTTGTTGTTTATATGTGTTATAAAGCTAATTTCGGATTGGCAGCAGCCACGTGAGGTGCGCGCAATCGTTTACAGGGTGCTGAAACACTGCGCGCGGTGCTTCTAGGTGTTCACCTGAGCACCTCACGTGGGGCGTGACATCAGCATGCAGTCACGTCAGTGTATTACTAATTACTTAAGTGGTTTTGGGCGCGCATGTTAGTTTTAAGTAGCGCGCTCAAGCTAAGTGTTAGCTATGTGTTTTGGCGCTTCAACCAGCATTCAATTTGAATCCCCAGAAAAGGCGGGAGATTTTTGAATGCTGGAGGAGCGCCATGGACTTGTGGGTGGTCCAAATTGGCCACCAGGTTTCCCATGACGTTTCTGCAGGGGGTCTTGTGTAGACCCCACTTTTGGGGATTGGACTTTGGTCTTCCAATCCCCTGTTCTTTCTTCTTGGTTGAGTCACAGTCCTGTGTGGACGTGTCTCTCTCTTCCTGTTTGAGCTACTGCAAAGTGTGGACGTTTTTCTGGACTTTGTGTAAGTAAGTTTGACCACCATGTGTTGGT
>JAQGBX010004267.1:0-15652 GCA_034698745.1 Megaphyllum sjaelandicum | reverse complement strand
TAATACTATCAACGGATAGAGCACCCATGACAACCTATCTAACGACACAAGCAGATTTTTCATATCTCTAACGGTTAGGAAAAAAATTGGGTGGTGATGGACTTATGAATCACCCAGTATATCCATTGCTGAAAATGTTTGCCAATGCTTATTTTAAGGATTGATTGTTACTACGAAATTATTCATCCATCAGGGTACTGATTAACATTTAAAATAATACATTTAGCAGATATTGAAAGAATTCAAATGGCACTGTAGGATTCTGGTCATATTTTTTTTGTTAACTGACCAGAAAATTTAAAATTGTGCAACAAAATGTCCTGATTAACTTAACATTCTGCATTTATGGAAAATAAATATTACTGATAAGATCATTTCTTAAATGTCACCAGTACTTTTAGCATTGTGGTGTTTGACAAAATCTTCCCTTTGTGTTGAACTAACGTATTGGCTTGAGAATTGCAGAATTTAGTCAAAACGTAGCTTTGGTTTCTACAGCTAAAAGTCATCTTTTGGGAAGCATATAAAATCAGAAGGTACTGATTTTTTTGTCATAGGGTCCACACAGTGCAGCGTGCAATAAAACAGACGCGGGCGTCAGTTTTCAGGGTTCGCAATGTGATTCATGACAAGCTCGCTACAACGGAAATTTTCCTAAATAAAGTGAGTTGAAGGTACTTGGGTTTGGCCGGATGATCAAACGATCTGACTCCTGCCATTTTCAGTGTGCCGAGCGAGAGTGCCTAGTCAGCCGCCTTAACCTCCTGAAAGATGAGCATGAAGGTCAGAAGGAGTCCTTATGGAAGTTACAACAGCAGTGCCTGGAGGCGAAGCAGAAAAACCAACAAAAAGGTAAAAAACACTGAGTTTGTTAACCTGAAATCAGATGGTCAATGTGTCCTAAAAGTCCCTCCTTTTTTCATTGCAGAATTGGAGCTTGTCAAGGAAAGCTTGACTTTGAAGAAGGGTAGTCGGTTGCTGATGGATGACAGGCGCAACTTAAACGACTTAAAGTACGTAGGATCAACTGTCCTTTATTTTGTTGACTTTCAAGGCAATTGTGATCATAAGGTATATAAGTAAGGCATTCTTAGAAGACTATGTAAGATTATTTTACATTCCCTCACACCCTTGATGGCCATTTGTAGGCCAGGGTAAGAGTACATGACAGTTATGAAGAGGTAAGGAGCATGTTCCTTGCTGATTTTTAATGAAAATTTCTTGGATATATCGCCTTCTAAAATATTAATAAAAATACCTTATACTGAGGTGTTACATTTTTTCATTATGTAAAACATCCTGTATCTGCCATGATGTTCTCAATTGTTAAACACTTTCTGATTTTCAAAGTTTATTCCACTTTCGATTTCAGAGAAACCCTGGTAAAGACAATGGCGCAGCTGAACCGACGTCGGCGGCAGCTCATCTCAGAATTGGCTGGAATCTACCCCATAGAAGAGGTAAACATTTTAATTTTCATGACATTTTTAACATTATAGTGCATCAAAAATAAACGCATCTTCAATCGCAGATAGATAAAAAGTTTACCATTTGTGGAGTGCATTTACCCAATTCTGAGGATTTTGCTGGTAATTTGTGCATTTCCTTGAAATCTCTTAGAAATTGAGTGAGCAGGCAACAAACTAATTCGTTAACGCCATTTCTCATTGCTAGGCTGCGATGAGACAAAGATATCAGTTGCACTTGGCTTTGTCTGCCAGCTGGTCTCCCTGATTGGTCATTTCTTGCATGTTCCACCCCGCTACCCTACCGTACATTATGGGACCAGGTCCAAGATATACGATTACTTCCTTTCAAACATTCCCGACACGGAAAGAGAGTCAGTAACATAAGCAATTTCCAAAAATCTCTTCAAAATGGGTGTCTACTGAATCCGGATGGTTGAATTACAGAACTTCCAAATGCAGTGTTCAAAACATATGCGCATTTTTTTAGACAATCAAAAATCATATGTGCAACAAATGTCGTGTTGCTGTCATGTGACGTTAACGACAAATAAAGGTCAGTATCTATGCGTGTCTGTGAACATATTTCTAACGCAAATTCCGCTGCACCCATAAACCGACCTATACTTGTTGGGAACGTCACATGACAGCAATGTAGCAAAAACTATCTCAACCTTAAAAAAAGATCTGTTCGGAACCTTAAAAATTTGTGAAGCTGGTATGTCAGCCAGTAATAAGGCTAATAAAGCAAGATTTTAGAGGATTTCTACAATCGTCTAATTCTCAAGGATTCTGTGTCTAAAGTTCCATAATGTCAGAGGTGATTCAACAATAGGCGAAGGATTTATCTGGATACAGAAAGATTTTCTGCTATCCTGGATTTTTGAAAACAAGAATCTCTCAACCACTGGTAAACACTTGGAAGGATTCTACGCATAAATGAAGTTTTCAGTTGATTCTTTTCCTAATGAACCTTATGAATCAATTGCTATTGATTAAAAAATCTTTTTCTGAAATTATTATTCGAATACAACATTGATTTACATTTGACTGGAAACATCAAAAGGCTTTCCTATCCAGTAGACATCCAGACAAACTTTTTTACTAGCTTATGACAAACCATTTTTTTTTTCAGATTTCCATTGTTCACCCGTGGAAAGGATAAGCTGCATTTCAAATATGGCGTCTTTCTACTAAACAAGAATATATCACAGGTAAATCCTTGCAATATACCGTATATATTGTGGAAGTTTGAAGGCTATTTATGATATCACATTTAGTGAAAAGCGTTTCAATTCAACTCAGTACCCTACTATCTTAATGATAGTAGGGTACATACCATGTGGTAGGGTGGTGTAATCCATCAACCCAAATTATTCGGGCCCCAGCATCATTGCAAAATTGATTTCCGTCAAGCTTAAGGCTAATAAGGCCTTAAGCTTTCTTTAATAAGCTTAAGGAAATAAGACTAACAGTATGGACCGGAATGGGCTCGGAGTCCCATAAGTGGATTGGAATGACAGGTTCTACCACCTCGGTGGTTACGTTTAAAGATTTCCTCCACCATACTTGAATTCCCGACAAATTAAATTTTTCAAACAGGCCCATGCATTGAGCCTCTTATCTTAACCGCAATGAATCCCACTGGAGTGACTCAATCAATAGGGTAACGCTCTCGTCTGGCTGATATTTACCTATGACAAATCTAGCAGTTCTCCACTGCACCATTTCAAGTTCCTGGGCTTTTCCCACCCAGAAATAATTTTTCATACATAAAAAATCTACAGGGCCTTTGTGATTTGACAGAATCCAGTTCGTAGTATGCCACATTTTAAAAAAGTTTGCATTTCAATGTTACTTTTTCAGGTTTTTTTATATAAAATTTTTTCCATTTTATACAGGGACATGTTTATCAAACATGTATCAATGTATCATACTATTCTGTTTTCTTTTGTCTTGTTCTGATGTGTTACATACGTTATTGCTTAGGAGGGAAACTTTGTAATTAATTGCATTTTCAAATGCATGTTGCACTTTCAGTTACGTTTCCATTGCAACTTGACAACTGTGGATCTCCGACAAACACTACCAAATCTGAAGTCACTTATAGACTTACGGCTGATGAACCGGATGTGAGTGGGGCCTAATACCAGAAATTCTACATTACTTAGACGTTGCTATAATTTTTAAAAAAAAATTATGCCTACAGAGAACCGCAGGCGTCTTCACCAGTAAACATACAACAGATGGTGCATGCTGGGACAAGTGTTAAGCAGATCATTGTTCTTAGTGAGGTAGGTAAAATTTTGACCAGTTTTAAAGAAATCAGTCTAGCCTCCTCAAACATTTTCTTGGAAAAATTGTCTTTTCGACTTACCAGGATCCTGATGGCAGCAGTGACAACTCAGCATTGGATGTGCATGGCATTCCAGCACTGGTCAACAGCATCTCTGGGCCACTGAGCCTCTCGCTGGACCATGGTTTGGACGAAATCGAGCACAACCAGGTGACACATCCACTCTTGGGTGGTCCCATGGAAGGCAATGCTAGTTTTCAGGCCTCTGTAGAGTTGCGCTCCAGCGAGCCCTTTCTGGCAGGGAAGGGTCTGAGCTGCAAAGGAATGGAAGACGTTAGTGGCATCAGTACACCTTCAGTCGCAATGCAGAAAATGTTAATACCTTTGCAAGGATCGATCTATGCCAATGAGAGTGAGTCGGAGGAAGTGTCCCATACAGACAATTCTGGCGAGACACCACGTCGATGAAAAATAAGTCTGCTAAAATAAAATATCTTGAAATTTGCAGGCCTTTTTTTCCACATTCTACTTACTGTTTTCAATGTTTAATTAGGTTAACATTTGCAAGATCACAAAAAGTTACATTTTGATAAAACCTTGTAGCGCATCTCCTTTTCCACGTCGTAATGACTGTTCTATCGCCAGTTGTCATCGAATGCCAGAGTGAGTTGAATGTATGAACTGTGATAGGAACAAATTAATCGCCTTGGGGGAAATAAATTTCCAAAATTATTTATTGGTCAAAACTGAGTATAGTTGAAGTGGTTTCTTCATGGCAGTCCTAAAATCATGGAAACTCCAGACTCACTATGTACAAATATCAAAAATTGCAAATGTTCTGTGGAGGATATAACTGACATTGTGTAGATTACATAACTAAGGAACCCACTATGTGGACCACTCAATTCCAACTGGATTTTAGATCTGCTAACCAAAGGTGGGTCCAAGACTCAAAATCAATCTGGGATAGGATCTTTGAGTTCGGCCTTTTGTAATTTTCCAGGTCCGGACTTTCAACAAAAATTTCTCACATTGGAATTTTTAAGTTTTATTACATTCATTTAATAATCACAGGGCATAAAAACGAGCATATATCGGCAGCTTTCTTCACAGCGTAGAAATAGTATTTAATGGCATATAGGCATACCCCTCTATTGAGCTTTCACTTAATGGCATGACACCACCACCTAATGTTTCAATTCACCAATTTTTCTTCTTCTTAAATTTAGGCCTATCGAGTTAATTTTAATGAAAAAATGTGTTATTTACATCAGTTATGCCCATATGTTTCAATCATGCATATGGGACATAGGTAGCATAAGTATTTTTTTGTTTTTTAAACTCACATTAGACCCATTAATGTGGAGCATGACGATTAAATATGATAGCTATAGTAGAAGTGAAATAATACTTTTAAGTTGTGAAGAAAAATGCCAATTATTTATATTTATTACAAACCAAACTTTTAAAACTGGCCTTTCAACGATTTATCGGATACTGCAGTGTATTGCAAAACATTACCCTTCTATGATGTGTAAAGTTATAGTAATTTATTTCTTATAGAGGCTAATTGGAATTACTTCAAAAAGATTAGGTGTCACTTTCGTCTCATTATGAGAAAACTTGGTGAAACTTTGTCCACATTTCATGTTAATTAAAGGTTTCAACAGCGAAATAATTTTGAACGATATGCCAAAATTTTGATTTGTCCTGGAAATCCAATAAGTTTGCCAAAGTTCCGAGTTTTCAGAACTGGAACAATGAACCTTGCAGCCTGAGCACAAAGGGTCATCTGGCACTTACAGCTTTATTTGCTCTAGCTGATACACAGAAACATGATGGAAACTCGTGCGCCCGATCATCAGAAGAAGACTGATAATGATTAAGCTTGTTCATTTTGGAGAAAGAAGACAAAGAAACATAGCAGAAAATGTGCTCTACACACACCTGCTCTCATCGTGAATAACTTTCAGGGAGTTGTTAAAATATACAAGAGAATGGGAAGGTGTACAAAAAGGGGGAGGGGGAAATGAACCTAGCCGAATTGGAAGGTGAATCCACCAGGAAAACCCCCAGAGTAGCCACCGCCGCCGCCACCACCTGGAAAGCGCCCATTGGAAAACTCAAAATGGCGAGCAGTGGGCTCAGTGTAGAAAGTCTGGAAAATGTTGTAAGGATCGTAGTCGGCTGTGTGATAAGAACAGGCAAGAGAAATAATGGATGAGCACGGATGAACTTATGAAACAGGGCTGCCTATGAGAGGATAAAGAGAAATTACTTACCGCCAGAAGACTCGAAGTCTTGCCCACAGTCATACCTCGACTTCTTCTTGGGGTCTGATAAGATACTGTAGGCCTCACCCAATTCTTTGAATTTTTTCTCCTGCTCCTTCTTGATGTCATCGGGTGCATTGGCATGGCGATCTTCAAGAGACAAGGAATATGTTGCAAGACATGTTAGCAAATAAGCTAAAACGTCATGTAATTTGACAAGAGTTCTAATTAGGAATGTTTGTCTAACGTCTTGGGCTCCAACAGTGCATTTGATTTAATTCTCTTATGGCAACAGAATGTGAGTACATTCACAAAACATCATCTTGATAACGAGCAAAAGCATCATAATATGAACTGGAGAAGTTTTTTTAAGATTTTGACCTAAATATCATGAAATTCAGCAAAGCTTCTAGTTTGTCCCCTTCTTAGACTTTAAGCAAGTTATTGTTGTTTTAAATTGAATAACTTCGTTATTTGGAATATTTTTTGGTATAATGCAAATTTCTCAACATTTATACAGTTTCGTCGATTGCAGCAACATCTACGATGATGCCAAAAAACTCTTTTAGACAAAACTTATTGTTGTAAGTGCAGATTCATAATCTGCAAAAAAATAGGGCTCCCCATTGAAAATTTCGAAGGGACCCCTCGGAACCCCCATAGGGGGACCGGGTCCCCCTTCATTCTTGCATAATTTAAAAGGCAAGTTGACATTATTAGTCTTGTAATCTGATAACTTTTATGATTAACTATTTATTTTAAAAGATATTAGACAAATCATGATAAACGGAACACCCTGTACCCTGGCTACTGCAGCAAAACATCAGAATGCTGGTGAAAACAGTTGAAGGGGAAAAAAAACACGTTTCCACAAGAAAATACCACTTACCAGGATGATGCACCAATGCTCGCTTTCTATATGCCTTTTTGATCTCATCGTCAGACGCGGTTCGTCCAATGCCAAGAATTTTGTAGTAGTCTTTTCGTTTGCTTTTCTTCAATTCTAATTTTGCGTCTTGCAGCAGTGAGTGGTTTTCTGAAAAAAGTCGCAAAAAATAAAATGAAATATAGAATACTTTCAGAATAGAATTCTGCTTCATTAAGTTGAAAAATTAACCAACCGTGTGTGCCATCCAATTTATACACCTTCTCAAAATCTCTGACAGACTCATCATGCATCTCCAACTCTTGGTAACTAAAAAAATCGTCAAAAAAAGTTGATTCAAATATGAACATTTACCAAAATAAAATAAAAATAAAGCACAATTTTTCAATTTACTAAAGAGTACAGTATTGCTATTCAGTACATCATCAACAAGCCCATTTCTCAGAGTTTACCAGCTAGAGATGGGCGAGCTGAACTGCAGAGCCGAGTTTTGTAAGTTTGCTTGTAATATCAGTCTCTACGGAAAAATTCCGATCTTTATGGCTCAAAAATAGTTCCTCAAACCCTGCATTTCAACACCAAAAAACTCGTTTTGACTTGAAAACTCACTGGGAGTTCAGCTCGCACATCTCTATTACTAGCATTCAAAAACTTCTTTCAAAATTCTCATTTTTATTTTAAAAAATTTTTTTTCCAAATGTTACTATAATCAACACTTTGCCACTAATCCCAATTTTTTAGTTCATTCATCATCAACATTTTGAATGAATTTCTGCACTATTATGAAGAATATTAATGTATAGCTTTCTCAATGCCTCAATTTAATTGAATTTGTGTAATTTTTCCAACTTTACTTCCAACACAATATCACAATCCCTCTGAACACATTGAACATTTAACCAAGAAATTTTTACCTTCTAATTTTCATAAATTACATTATAAAGCTTTTTTTCAAACCTCTCCAAATATTATCAGTCCCTAAATTTTATTATAATTTATCTCTTTAAATTGTAAAAAAAATATTCCAGGGTTATCCATAATAATTGACATTTTCCACAATTCTCCCTTGAATTTTTGTTTCAAAATTTACCAGATTTATCTTCCAACATTAATTGCATGCAAATAGTTATCAAAGAAGCTGTGTCCCACCTTCCTTTTACAATTTTAAAAACTACCACAATGTTCCAAACATTTTCTTGTTTTGCATTCCACACACGTAAGATTTACAAGAGTAAGTAGCCTTATTGACAGACAAAACTTACCATCGCCCTCGCTTGATGTAAGCTTTCACATACGTCTCATCAAGTTTGATGGCTTGCGTGCAATCCTCTACAGCCTGATTTAGTTTCTTGAGCTGGAAATGAGAAGTAGGTGTTGGTCAATACATGCCTGGAGAATGGATTGTCAACGAACTGTCCACACCCAGTTTCCAAGTTCTGAGCTGCACTTGCCTTGTGAGATACAAGAGCACGGTTAAAATAAAGCTTGGCATTGGTGAACACATTGTAGGAATCTATGAGTAAAGCTTCGCTGTAGATGTCATAGGCCTGCTGCAGGTTGCCACTGCGGAAGGCAGCATTCCCCTCCTCTTTCTTCTGTTTAAGGACTCTAGCCCGCTATTTGTAAAACAAATTTCAATTTAATTATTCACTATTTTAGTCATTTAATGCAAATGTTTATTTTAGACAGTTTTAGCTTTTGCATCTTTACAGTGGCATTTGTTGAAAAGATATAACTGAACTTGCCTTATATGCCTCTCGGGCTTTAGTATGATCTGGAGCATACCTCAGCACCTGTTGGAAATGGGTGAAGGCCTTTTCGATGCTGTCTTGGTAATATAGACACAGGCCCCGAATGTAGATGGCATCAGCATTGGTCCCGTCTCCTCGAATGAGATCACTGTGAGAATGAGGAAGCGGTCAGTTGCAGAACAAATAATTGAAAAAAAATTATGAATAAGAATTTAGGGACAAGCTTACGAAGTTATATCCTGTGCTTCTTGGTATCGGTTTAAGAACACAAGGCATTCGGCTTTCTGCAACAGAAACCTCGTGCAAGCACAAGCACTTGCTAATGCACGATCTAGATGATAGACCGCCTTTGGAAGAAAATAATATTTATACAACCTTAATAAATTTTAAAGCAAAATGTAAAGAAGGATTCAGACAGGTGGAATAAAACGGGCCTCAATACATGTCATATTATGGTATAGGTTGGTGATTATATAAGTTTTTTTGAAATGCCAAGAGAAGTGAGAGCATAGAATAACGATTCAAGCAGGTGGAATGAAGGGCATTTAGGTCATTTTAAGAGGATCCATCAATTTAGAAATACTAGAGAACATGAAAAATCAAGAGAAATATTTGCAAAATAGAATATGCAATTTAACATGTGCTGTTTTGAATTTGTTACTTTCTTTGGCATTTTTTTATTTATATGGAAATGGAAAGTTTTCAATGTCTTAAAACCGCATTTCAATATAGCAACTAAGTGTAAATATTGGAATTTTTGAAACCATAGAGGAAATGTTTTAAACCTAAATTTTACATAATTTCGCCAGAGATTATTATATCTTAAAAATAAAACACACGAATTGCAACTTACTTGTCGATATTCCTTCTTTTCGTAGCTTTTTAATGCTTCCACCATAAAGTATTCTACACATTTTATATTGTTTAACTAAAATAAAACATAAAAGCAAGAATTACAAACATAAAATATAACCTGATTTTTATTAGATTAATATTTATTATTAACTTACTGATTATTATGTGAAAACAAATAAACTTTAGATCTTATATTTTATTTTCTAAATTTGCAGTTTCAGAAATTACTTTATGGGATTTCAGTAAGTTCCTTATTTCTGCAATTTCCACAAGAAACGTCCATAGTATTGTTAGAGAGGGTGTCTCCAAACATAAATTTTCCAATAAAAAAATCCACTTTTCTTTTGAAAAGCGTAGATGTTTGTTCACTAAGTCTGCTTTCACAAATTTTGCAAAACGGGGCAGCAATAAACTTATTGAAGGGTTGAGACAATTTTACTAATTGAATTTAACCACAACTACTGGGTTATCTTAGAGGCACATAAAAATGTGTAAATGCATTTTGTACAAAAACATACTGTAATCTCAATAATTGGACACGAATGGCCCCAATACACGACTCACCTCTTCTTTTAGTGAACTGTTCGTTGGTTCTAACCTTTCAACCTTCTGTAGCGAGCATTTTGCAGCAGCAAGATCACCTAATGCAATATTGCATTTCGCTTCCCGTAAATGTCCCTAAATAAAAAAAACCTTCTTAAACTTCAAATTTTAACACTACCATTTTCTTCCTAAAAAAAATAAAAAATAAGAATTAGCACCTTGACAAAAGTGTCATCTAATCTGGTGGATTGCCTAGCATCTGTGAGCGCGACATCATATCGCCCCAGCATCATGTGACAGGCAGATCTGTTCCCGTAGTAAGCGGCATATTCTGGACACAAATCTGTAAGTCAGAATAGAAGTCATTTCAACAAGTGCAGAAAAATTGGCGTCATCGAACACTCAAATATGAACATTTTATTTGGCGACATACACATGTATAGTAACTTTAACAAGAGGATGCTATACCAATAAAAAAAACTAGATTAGGGCATTATTAAAATATGATATCAACGTATTTGTCATCCTTATACTGTAATAAAAATTCCTTTATATATATATATATAGATTAATGAAATAAAATTAAAAACTGAATTGTAGATTCAAATTTCTTTGTCGCAGCATTAGTCAGTAGAAGAAACTAGTTTCATTGTAAAAGTATACAACTAAGAAAGACAGGGAAACCCACCAATGGCTTCAGAGTAAAGCTGGAGAGCTTCTCTGTATTCCTTTCTTTTATATGCTTCATTCCCTTCTTCCTTCTTGCTTTCGGCTTTCCTGTAAGACATAAGAATGTTTTTTTTTTAATCTAAACTGTCAGAAGATATCTTAACTATGTATTCATCGTCGACACTGATAGCTTATGCGATGTTATGCGAACTTTACAAGATAAAATATATGGACTCACCATTACGTCAAAATTAGTCAACACAAATATCTAAATTTTCTCGCAGACACAAAACGTGAATTTCAATTTGCTTAAAAACTTTAGTCTATTATGGGCCCATGTTTGAAAGAACATTAATTAATAAACCCACGACTCCACTAGATCGAATTAGGTTATTCTTGTATAAAAAGTATCAGTATCTTAGTTTTCATAAATAGTAAAAATATAGGCTATACAATAATTCTAACTTAACTTTTCTCATTAGTTGTGTCAGATTCGACACAAGATTCGGTCCCAAACGATGTTAATGTGGTATAGGCTACTAGTATTTACTACGTTAATAGAATAAGGTAGGCTACTTCCCACTTTTCTACTAACCAATTTTCTTCAAAAGGTATTCTTTCTTCTAGTGAAAAAACACTTTGAACTTCGGAACTCTTATTTCAAATTTACATTTCCACTTGCTATTTTAAAAACGTGCAAGTATTGTGAGAGACCACTAAGCACTGCATCCTCCAAGGACGATTATGGGTTCTTAGGACATGATGCTATAACTCTGCAATTAAACATACCATCTGACGATCTGTGCCAAGTGCACTGGACATGGTGGCAGTAGTACCACACCTAGCCCAACGGCCACCTTGCCATCTGGTAGTCTACCCTTCTTCTGTGCCTTTCGTGGACGCACGTGGAAGTCTGGCACCAAGTCTGGGTTTGGATCCCCCGCTTCCGGGACGATGGGTTTCGGCTCTGCCTTGGATATGGTTGCCTGCGATCTTCTCAACACAGGAATTTTATTGAGAATGGTTTGAAGGGAGGACGTGTACTGCCTACAATGGCGATGATCGCACCTTGGCCAGGCAGGGCGATCAGCACTTCTAGAACCGTTTCCCCCAGGATCCGTAGAAACATCTTCGATTTTATTGTCAGTACTTCCAGAACCACCCACAGTAGCTTCTACTCGTGAGCAGATTTCTGTTGGATCCATCGATACAACTGCATGTGAGCAATTGTTAATTCTAGAAATCCTAGAAATGCTGCTCTTCAGTTCCAAAGATTCTTTACTTAAGTGGTCAGAAATTACAGTACCATTTCCCTCAGCATGCGTTGAAACATTTTGATGTGAGAGATCAGCAATTCCAGAATGTTTAGAATCACTGTCAGACACATACCCTCTTGGGCGGTCAGCAACTCCAGAAGTTTCATAATCATTGCCAGTCAGATATGCTGCATCTATTCCAGGACCAAAATTAGATCCTCTAAGGTTCAGGGCATCCCGTGAATTTAGATTTTTAAGTTTGTTGATACAGCTATGACCCGCAGCAGTATCGCTATTCTGAAGCTCATTCAGGACTTCTGATTCATTGTGTACTTCAGAAGGACCAACAATTTCAGAGCACCCAGTACCATTTCCCTCAGCATTCTTTGAAGTATCATGGCGTGGAATTCCAGCAGAAGATTTAAAATCAATGCTTGTCAGATTTGTTGCATCTGTCCTTGGGTCAAAATGAGATCCTGATGCATCAATTGAAGTTTGATTTCCAAGTCTGTTATTGCCGCTATGGCCCGCAGCAGTTTCACTGTTCCGGAGTTCGTTCAGGAACTCTGATTCATCAAGTACTTCAGAAGCAGCAGCATTTCCATTAAGGGGACTGGACTCTGTGAATGAGATGCCATCCTTAGACCCGCTGCAATGCCAAGCCGTGGTACTGTCCCTAATGGAGTGATTCCCGTCTCCTGTCCGGTCAAATTTAGAGTGGCATGAACTGGTCAGAACCATTCCATGATCGTTCGCCAGGGATGATCGGGCGAAATTGCTTTCATAGCAGTCTATAACATGTGCCGGTCCATTGGACCGATTGGGATCAGGAAATGCAGGTCTCTTCCGAAGACAGTCTGTTCTAGAAGAGTCTGAGCTCTTTCGAGACTCACCATAGCAGTCTCCAGGCTCATCTTCAGCCACTCTAAGTTGGCTGTTGATAGCTGGCTTTTCAATTGCAACACAGTCAGAATGTTTATTTATATCATCAGGCCAGAACCTATTCTGAAACTCTGCTGGTCGCTCTAGAAATGGATTCTCTTCGGTCGTACTTGCTGGGTGGTTACATTTGGAAAAATCCTCAGACTTAGGATTGTTCCGACATGGCTCACAATTCTCCAAGGAACATCCATTGTTGTTCCGCAGACTGTCTAGTGGATGAATGATATGTCTACATGCACTCGTTGCATGTTCATTAGAACGTGTTGTATTAGACAAAAGGGTGCTGACCCTGTTTAACTTCAATTTTTCAGTGCAAGATCCACTTTCTGCGCAAGGCGTCTTTGGCAGATCACTTGCAGAGTAACATCCATTCTGGATGCCACTGCGTTTTTTCGCTCCGTCATCTGTAGTTGGCGAGGTTTGTTTGTAACTCTGTCCGTTTGCATTTGCTTGAGCTTCACTATAGCGCCGCGATGCAGTTCTGCCAGAAGAACGGTTGAACTGCAATTTATTTAGGTCTGCTTTATGAATATTCACTCTGTTATTGACACCTGCATGTTCAGTAAAGTTCTTGTAATGCTTACTTCCTTCACACTTCTTCTGGGAGTCAAAGCTATTCCCTGCACTGGCAGGTCCATTGATGCGGTTTGGATCTGCAAGCGCCTCACTGTATCGTCGGTGAGCTGCCTTGCCAGCAGTACGGTTGGGCTGTAAATCACTGAAATATGCCTCTTGCAAATCCTTGTGGAAGGGTCTTGAGGTTACACTGGCTGGAACATTGATGCGGTTCGAATCTGCCTGCACTTCACTGTTACACTGTGGTGCTGCGCTGCCAGCAGAGCAGTTGGACACAAATTCACTGAGACCTGCACCAGGCAAATCTTTTCTGGAATCAACATACGCACAATTAAAATTGTGGCAGTGCTGCTTTGCACCATCTTTGTTCAGGCTCCTTAATTCTTCAAAATCCTTTGTACTGGCACGTCCATTGGTGTGGTTTAGATCAGTCAACATTTCATCGTTTCGCTGAGGCACTGCTCTGCCCGCAGAACAGTTGGGTTTAACTTCACCAAGATCCTGTTCAGACATCTCCCTATTGGTATCAGCACCCACACATTCACTCATGTTGTGGTGTTCATGCCCTGCACCAAATTTATTCTGGAATACGTCGTACAGCCTCTCTGAGTCATTTTTGTTATATTGGTTATGATCTGCACGAACCTCACTACCGTGTCGTTGCACCATTCTGCCAACAGAACCAATGGTGTCTTTATTTAATGACACATTTGTGGCATGATTACTAAAGTGGTTCTTATGTGAGGCTTTGCTGCCACTGTCTTGAAACTTGTCACAGTTTTCCTCAGCTCTACCTACAGCCTTGGCACTTCTAGGATCGGGAATCGCAGCACTGCAGAAGCGATTCCAGAACCCACCACTGGTCTGATTGTCCCGCCTGCCACCGATTTTCCATCCGCACTCTCCATTGGAACAAGGCCGCCGTAGGTCCGCCTCAAAGCGGCTTCTGAATGCCGCGACACAGCCGTTGACCACACCATGCCACGACTCAAAGCCAATAGCCCGCAGGATGCTGGCCTTTTTGCGGATCCCACCCACGTCAAAGCTGTTGATGTTCTTTCTCACAGAGTCATAAAAGGGGAGACGCCTGCCTGACCCCTTCTCCTTTTTCTCAGTAAAACTGGCCTCGTATTCTTCATAGTCAAAGTAACGCTTGACCACAGCGGTTACCGTCTGTTTATCACGGCGCCGCAAGTCCGCCATGACTGCCTCAGAGGCGTCCACCTCTAGGCCGGAAGAGCAAAAGACGAGAATATTTCAGAATTTAAGATAATTCCACATACCAAGAAAAATTCCTAAGCTCCTACAAAAGCCCATAAGATTTCTGCGTGCGATCAATAAGAATGAAAATAGAATTCAGTGAAAGTACAAAAACGTACTCCAATTATTTTGAACTTCTGAACGATTTTAACTCGAAATGCCATCGACAACTATATAGCATTGAATGCTATATCTAAAAAACCATTTCATAGATGCATGGTCTCTTCTGATATCCAAGGTACTTTATTTAATTCAAGTTTCAAAAGATAAAGAGTAATTTCGAGAGGCATTTAAAGAGCTAAGGAATTTTCAAGAGAGATCATGAAAAAATGGAAGATAGACGAGTTCTTACCGGTATGACCAACCAATTGTGATCATGCAAGGAGTTTTTAGGAATTTGGGTGCGTAATAATACAAGTAATCCACAATTTCGTCGTCCGATGGCAATACATCTTACAACGGTCAATTGCAGCAAAGGAACAGACAATAACTTTTGTACTCGTTTCTCTTCACAAAAAATTTGTAGTGAAGGTAAAAGCGGTTGGGAAGCACTGGAAAACTCATTTCTTCGAAACGGGAGCACAACTGTTACTCCCGTGCTATGTCTCTCAAAGGGTTTAAAATCAGTGGATGACTCAAAGTGCCGTTTAAAGAAGGTTCCTAAAATAGGACTATGACATCATTTAGAGCGATGGCAAGATAGAAAAAAATGTAAATGAAGGTCGCCGGAATCTCTGGCAACACTACCAAAACCACCAGAGTACAGTGTGTCAAATACATCTGTTACTCGAAATTAAATAAAAGCCGAGCAAGGTGGCTTAGAGGTTGGCATCCTCGTCTTGCATTCGGTAGACTCAGGTTCGATTCCTGGGTCGGCTA